>MU712069.1:0-30217 GCA_026770625.1 Nicotiana glauca | reverse complement strand
GGCAGGTTCGACAGTTGAGGTCGAAGAGTTTTCCTTCAGTGCGTGTTCAGTGGAGAGGTCAGCCTCCTGAGACATCGACCTGGGAGTCCGAGTCTGATATACGGAGCCATTACCCTCATATATTTCCTGACTCAGGTACTTCTTTCTTTTGTCCGTTTGAGGACGAACGATTGTTTTAGAGGTGGAGAATGTGATGGCCCAAAGGGTCATCACCATATTTCATCCTTTTTCTGTGCTTCCGAGACCTTGGAAACCTCACTTTTAGTTGCCTCAACTTGCGTGCGCATTCCGGGTGCGAAGCCAAAAAATTTTTATGTTAAAATATGTGAAATATGTGAAAAATTTGAAGAATTTTGATATTAATTTTGATATAGTTGACTTTGGTCAACATTTTGGGTAAATGGACCCGGACCCGTGATGTGACGGTCTCGGGAGGTCCGTAGAACAATATGGGACTCGGGCATGTGCCCGGAGTCGAAATTCGAGGTCCAGAACCCGAGTAAATGAATTTTTCTGTTAAATTGTTTTCTGAAATTATTAAGGAAAAATGGAAATGAAAATGAGTTAGAAAATATAGGTATCGGGCTCGTATTTTGGTTCCGACGCCCGATACAGGTCTTAAATATGCGTTAAGCGCTTTCTGTGAAATTTGGTGGAAATCGGACGTCGTTTGACGTGTTTCAGACCTAAATATCTAAAGTAAGAGGTTGATGAACTTTGAAATGGAAATCATGAGTTTTGGGTTTTGATTCTTTGATAATGATGTTATTTTGGCGATTTGATCACACGAGTAATTCCGTAGAATATTTTTGAGGTTGTGTGCATGTTTGGTTTGGAGCCCCGAGGGCTCGGGTGAGTTTTGGATAGGCCACGAGTTGCATTTCTCATATTTTTGAAAATCTGGTATGTTGGTTTCTGTGATCTTTGCAAATGCGAAGATGGGACTCGCAATTGCGAGTTCGCAAATGCGAACATTCAATCGCAATTGCGAAGATGAGGATTTCTGCATGGGATCACAAATGCGATCTTTTCCTCGCAAATGCGAATCAAGGGGACCTGGGCCGGATCGTAAATGCAATCAAAAGTTGGCAAAAGTGAACCCTGCCCCCCCAGACCCAAGTTCTCAAATGCGAACTAAATTGTCGCATTTCCCAAACTTGCATTTTTTCGCAATTGCGAACCTAGGTTCGCAATTGCCATATCCGCAGCCCAGCAATTTTTATACATAGTCGAAATTTCATCACTTTTCTTCATTCTTTCAAAACACAAACACCATAGGCGATTTTCCAAGCACAAACCTTTTTCCAAATTATTTGTAAGTCAACTTTTACTTAATTTCTTCAATCTTTAACATCATTTATCATGTTTTCATCTTAAAATCAAGGTTTTTTATGGGTAAAAATAGGGATTTTGGGTAGAACCTAGGTTTTCTTAAAATTGGGGATCTGGACCTCAATTTGGGGTCCGATTTCAAAACAAATCATAGATATGAACTCGTGGGGTAATGGGTAACCAGGTTTTGGTTCGAACTCGGGTTTTGACCACGTAGGCCCGGGGGAATTTTGGGAATTTTTGAGTAAAACTTTGGGAAATTCATTTTATGCATTCAAGTTGATTCAATTAGCATTTGTTGATACATTCAAGTAATTTGTGACTAGATTCGAGCAGTTTTGTGGTGAATTCGAGTGGTAAAGCTATTCNACGATGTATAGGCATGGTGACGATTATCTATGCACCGGAGTCTAGCATGACCGTGAGTCTTATATGTGTTGGATTAGGATTTAATGGTACATTTTTCTTGTTTGGGTTGATAAGCATAATATATTGTGATTGGTTTGGCTATTGGAGCATTGGCTCGGACAAGAAGTTGTTACCCGAGAAATAGATGATTAAAAGTGGAACGTGTAGCGATTAGTCCCTTCCCAGGACGTAAGTATTTATTGTACTCTCCCTTGCCGGGATGATTGAATTGTTAATTGTATTACCTTGCCGGGATTTTCTTGTGATTGTTGTTACTCCCCTCGCACTTGAGTTGCGGTCGTTGTTTGGGTGAGTTCTTGGTATTAAATGTTGAGGATCGGGTTGCACGCCGCAACGGTGTTGATGAATATTAAGGATCGGGTTGCACGCCGTAACAGTATTAATTGTTGAGGATCGGGTTGCACGTCGCAACGGTGATATATGTTGAGGATCGAGTTACGCGCCGCAACGGAGTATGGACTGAGTGTATTGTGTTCGTACGTAGAGACTTCCTGTGTTCTCCTTATCAGTTGTTATTGTTCAGCTCTACTTCTTTATCGATAATTTATATATTTAGACTGTAGAACCCCACAGCATGTTCCCTCCCTCTTTAACTGTTTAAATTAGGTTATTTCCTGTTATTGCATATATATATCTGTACAGGTTATTAGTGGTAGGTCCTGTCTAGCCTCGTCACTACCTCACCGGGGTTAGGCCAGGCACTTACCAGCACATGTGGTCGGTTATGTTGATGCTACACTCTGTGCATTTCTTTTGCACAGATCAGGACGCAGCTTTCGGACTGCAGCAGTATTAGATCGGGAGCAGACCTTCAGTCCAAGGACTCTCGAGGTAGCCTTGCTGACGTCCACAGGCCCGGAGTCTCTTCCATATTTCTTCAGTTTGTTAACTCTTGTATTGAAACAGACTGCTATGATGTCTTTCAGACGTTGTATTTAGTAATTTTAGAAGTTCGTGAGCTAGTGACACCAGGTCCTGAGTAGAGATATGTTTCAAATTTCCGCATTTTTGGTTTTATTTTTATTAAGCTTATAGTCTTCCGCACTTGTTTAGTTGATTTCCGTTTATTTATATTGTTGAGATTTATCAGAGAATGTTTAAAGTTTGGCTGGCCTAGCTCCGTTAGTAGGCGCCATCACGACTCCCGATGGTGGGAAATCCGGGTCGTGATACCTTCGCCATCAAAGATCGATAAGTTCGACCTTGTTCGAACTGGGACTCAAGGCTAAGGCCTTCGCCATGAATGACTGATAAGTTCGACCTCATTCGAACTGGGACTCAAGGCTAAGGCCTTCGCCATCAAAGATTGATAAGTTCGACATCGTTTGAACTAAGACTCAAGGCTAAGGTCTTCACCATCAAAGATAGACAAGTTCAACCTCGTTCGAGCTATGACTCAAGGCTAAAGCCTTCGCCATCAATGATCGACAGGTTCGACCTCGTTCGAACTAGTACTCAAGGCTAAGGCCTTCACCATCAAAGATCGATAAGTTCGACCTCGTTCGAACTGGGACTCAAGGCTAAGGCCTTCGCCATCAAAGATCGATAAGTTCGACCTCATTCGAACTTGGACTCAAGGCTATGGCCTTCGCCATCAAAGATCGATAAGTTCGACCTCGTTTGAACTGGGACTTAAGGCTAAGGCCTTCCCCATCAAAGATCGATAAGTTCGACCTCGTTCGAACTAGGACTCAAGGATAAGGCTTCGCTATCAAAGATCGATAAGTTCGACCTCGTTCGAACTAAGACTCAAGGCTAAGGCCTTCGCCATCAAAGATCTACAGGTTCGACCTCGTTCGAACTAGGACTCAAGGCTAAGGCCTTCACCATCAAAGATCGACATGTTCGACCTCATTCGAACTTGGGCTCAAGGCTTAGGCCTTCGCCATCAAAGATCGATAGGTTCGACCTCGTTCAAATTGGGACTCAAGGCTAAGGCCTTCGCCATCAAAGATCGATAAGTTTGACCTTGTTCGAACTGGGACTCAAGGCTAAGGCCTTCCCCATCAAAGATCGATAAGTTCGACGTCGTTCGAACTGGGACTCAAGGCTAAGGCCTTCGCCATCAAAGATCGATACATTCTACCGCGTTCGAACATGGACTCAAGGCTAAGGCCTTCGCCATCAAAGATCAATAAGTTCGACCTCGTTCAAACTAGGGCTCAAGGCTAAAGCCTTCGCCATCAAAGATTGATAAGTTCGATCTCGTTCGAACTGGGACTCAAGGCTAAGGCCTTTGCCATCAAATATTGATAAGTTCGACCTCGTTCGAATTGGGACTCAAGGCTAAGGCCTTCACCATCAAAGATTGATAAGTTCGACCTCGTTCGAACTGGAACTCAAGGCTAAGGCCTTTACCATCAAAGATCGATAAGTTCAACCTCGTTCGAACTAGGACTTAAGTCTAAGGACTTCGCCATAAAAAATCGACAGGTTTGACCTTGTTCAAACTGGGACTTAAGGCTAAGGCCTTCACCATCAAAGATTGATAAGTTCAACTTTGTTCGAGCTAGACTTTAATGCTAAGGCCTTCACCATCAAAGACCGACAAGTTCAACATCGTACGAACTAAGACTTAAGGCTAAGGGCCTTCACCGTGAAAAATCAACAATTTCGACCTCGTTCGAACTCGAACGAACGGTTTTCCCAATAAGTTCGCAATGAAACCTGCAAGTCCAGAAGACTTCATTATAAAAAGAGAACTGGGACTCGCTAGACGAGACCCCACCTCATAACGAGATCATAAATCGACTGAAAGATGAAATACAAGACAGGTGGCAAAAAAGAGAATTCTTTATTCATGGTCATAAGTGCGGGCTATCGTTGCTTACATTTGGCCAGGGCCAGTTAACTAATAAATAGAAAAAGAAAGAAAAAAAGTGGGGGGGGGGTAAGAATAAAGCAACAACAAGGAATGAACAAACGCCCACCGGTGTACAAAGTAAAAAGAAAAACAAAGAATAACTTTTCCTTCACTCAGAGCCAACACCGCTGTTACCATCATCATCTCCGTAAGGCTCATCATCGTCACCACCTACACCCCCATCAGCCTCGGGTGTCACTACATCATATCCACAGTTGGCACGAGCTTCATGGGCCTTCTCACGTGCTTCTTCGTAGGTAGACTCAGTCACGGTGCCTACTTCCCACAGGTTCTTGAAAATATCCCGTGGGCTTCGGCGTAAACCCAAAGCTCATGAGTCTGACGAGGAATGGCAGCACGAGATGGCCAAGCTTGAGCCCTCAGACGTTGATTCTCTGCCTCCAAGGCTGTGACCTGATCTGCTAGAGTCGAGGCCTCCTAATCAATCATGCTAATCCGCTCCTTGAGCCTTCCCTGAGGGTCGCAGTAGCTCCCTCCGATTCTTGCTGGGACTCTTGAACGCGAACGACCTTCTCTAAGGCTGCTACCCTTGTAGAAGCCTCTGACCAGGTCCTCTCCATATGCTTTAATCGGCAACCTTGCTCTCCAATACACTCAACTTCCCTCTCTATTCGGCGCTTATCTCCACAACTCTGTCCCGGCTCCACTCCATATCCAATTGCATCGCTCCTAACTTTCCCTGCAAGTGTTCGCATTCTGCAGCGACCCCTTTAACCACTTCAAGCTCTTCGTCCTTGAGGCGATGTTGCTCTTCAAGCTCGCTCTTGCTGTGGAGCGTCTACAGAAACTCCTGATCCCTCTTCTCCAACTCCTCGCCCAGAGCTCGATTGTGGGGATCCGTCCTTAACCGTTCGTGCATCTCACGACACCTGTGGCGATAGCGGTGAAACTTTTCCAGCATCTACAAGAAGGTCCTCGACTGGATGTTGGTTCTACGGATGCTTTCCACTTCCACCAGATGCGTCTAAAAAAATAGAAGAAAAGAATAAAAAAGCAGTTAAATCGATACTCACTAATATAAAGGGAAAAGTCGAAATAAGAGCCGAATGTGACATACCCTCAAACCCATTATGGCTACTTCGTTCCTCAACTTGGCATCAAGATTCCGCAGGGATTCATTTTCAGCTTCTGAACATAGCAAGCTAAGTTGCGACACCAAGTTGTCCCCCCTGTGTCAAGAGATTCACATTGGAAGGGATATTAAGAATGCGGGCCAATCTCCCTGCATGGACCACCAAGTGAGTAAGACCCTCCTTGAACATCCTGATATCATCAGGATCCAAATCAGATTTAGACTCATACTCGTCGACCATCGCGCTCTTCCCCCTTTCTGCCGCCGAGGGAGGGACACGACCCGTCACGGATGAAGAAGGCTCACCAGAGGTCATGACGGTGACACTAGGGGACTGAGTCTTTGCTCCGAAAGGACGTTGATCACCACCAACAACTGGAACCCCAGATACAGTTATCCTGACAGTCGAATCCCCCGAACCCTTACTACCAGCACCAACTTCTACAACTCGTTCCGTCTCCACGAAAGACGCCATTACAGCATCATCCCCTGGGCCTGTCGGGGGAAATTCATCTAAATTGATCACAGTCGGAGGCTCCATCTCGAATGCCACCCTCCGTCTTTTTGACATCCCTTCCTCCTCTCTGTTTGATGGTGATCCATCTGCAAGACAAATAACACCTAACGTAGCTTCTGGGGAATTCACCCTTGCCGGGGTGGCCAATACTATAGATTCGACCGAAGCCGCCCTTGACAAAGGACGAGCAGCAAGCACGACAATAAGAAGAGTAGACACAACTGACCGAAGAAAGGCTAACTGAGGAGCCCTGGCTCTCCGTACTCTCCTTGGCAACGATAAGTGATATTCAAGAGGTAAGACGAGAACAAAAAAAGACAGAAAGAATATAAGGGCGTTATCTCACCTGCGAGGGCCTACGTTCGAATCTCTCATAAAAGGTCGACTAAGTGCGAACTCCCGCTGTGTGGGAAGGATGGACTCGACCCATTCTCGAATTCCCTCCAAAGGCGGTGGGGGCATCTGCTCAGCTGCGAAACAACAAAGCGGGTCAACATACAACACAATAATGAGAAGATAGAGAAAAATCAAGTACCCCACTAGTCAAAAGTACAGACTTACAGGCAAAATTCCACATCGCGGGAAATCCGGTTGGGTCCGCCATAAGGTGCTCGGTCCACACATAGAAAAAGTTCTCATAAAAGCGACGGTTGGTCTTGTCGTCCATCTTTACCACTAGGCCTTTCGACCCCCGAGGACGCCAGTGGATCATCGAGCCTCGAATCAACTGGGGAGAAAACAGGCTAAGCACGTGGCCCAGGGTGACCTCGCGACCGACGAGCTCTACATACTTGATGAACATGAGGTACAACTTGTACAAATAAAGGGAGAGCTGGGTAGGGCACACCTCATAATAATGGCAGAAATCTACCACCAACATAGGAAGCGGGAGCGTGTACCCTACAAGGAAGGGGTAGGCATAGAACATGCAAAATTCGGGACGATCAATTTGAACCCGGTCGTCTCTCCCCGCCGGTACTATCTCAACGAAGTTAGGTATGCTCCACCATTCCCTCAAATCCGCTATCCCCACCTCCCCTATGAGGGGGAATCTCTGCCGGCTCTGCCCCACCATCAGCGGTGAAGTCGATCACATCCCTCCCCGGACGGGGTAAAATTTCATCTACAGAGGGAACCTCTTCACCCTCCACTGACTCTATATCTCTGGCAGCCGAAGCAGAGTTCTCAATCACCAGAGGAGCAATAGGAAGACTATCACGAGAAGAAACGCATGTCATCTTTAGCCTAAAGATAAAAGAGAAAGAACTCGATGGTAGAAGCGTAGAAATTAAGGATTGTTACAAGCAAAGGAGTAAGATAAAACTCGAACTGACAGAGAGGGAGATATCCTGAGAGTTTTTCAAGATGAACAATAAAGTGAACAAAACAAATAACAAGGTTCCCTAATTTATAAGAGGCATAAATATCCTGAGCGCAAAACTCAATAGTCACTTTTAAGATCCGATGGGACGCGAAATGTTTCAGATCTTCAGAAATATCCATCATCATGACTACTTGTACAAAGCAATGCTTCATTTGCCAACCGGCGTTTCAGTTTTGAAACCATCGCCACAGAATACAGTACTAAAAAGATATCCCCAAAGAGTCAAAAGGTTCGCAATGCGATCAAGAAACAGAATAGGGGTCAGATTCCCTTCAACCATATTGCATACATAATCCGTCCGTCGAGTCGACGACCTCGACGAACGGAGGGACTAACTGTATTGGTCAAAATCTGACCACACGACAACGGCGGCCACGACTCCGCTCCTATCATCCCACGAAGGAAATCAACACAGTTGACTTCATTTTGTCATCACTATATTCGAGATAAGCAATGAGGTTAAGACCTCTCCACGACAAGCAAGCCGATCCGACCTGACCATAATAAGTCACGACAAGTATGAAAAGCTGCTGGACTATAAAGAGAAGAAAGTAGGACTGAACAGGGGGCCCCCTACTACTTCTTCTCCAGCACTCTAATAGCTTGAGGTAAAAAAGAGGATCGAAGGTCCACGAAGAAAGGGGGAAGAACTCCATTTCAGAGTAACAAAATAGAAAGCAAAAACGATTGTAATCCCCGGTCCCTCTCCAAAGAGAGGTAGGGCACAATTCCATTATGAATAAAGCTTTCCAATATTCTGCTTGTTCAATATTTCTTATAGCTGATATGTCTTTCGATCCAATATTAATTATTATTGACTACGATTTACCTCTTCATCTTTTTGATTGATTTTCTTAAAAAGAGTTTAACAACTTTTGAGTCAAACCAAGTATATGATGTATTCTACAACAACTTGGTCGGTGTTCACTATCATCATTTTATAGTATGTTACATGCATATTTGTGTACGTTAACTTGATACATTAACATAACACACCAATGCTGCTTAAATTGTGTGTATATTTATTTAAATTGTTTAATGTAATGTGCATTGTTTCCAATAACTGGATATAATTATGTTACTATTTTTTTATATCAACAAATTTTACATCATTTGTTATATATCCACTGCTTATTTGCCAAATCTAAAAGGCTCGAGGGTGAGTTACTATGCACTTTGGCCTATTATGCCATTGGTTGAGGGTAAGACGGTAGGTTTCAAGTCCCATCGCACCTTGAGGGTAATACACCAGGTTTAAGTCCTAGTATACCATGATAATAAGATGTTGGGTTCGAGTCCCAACATATGCCTATCATGCCTTTATATGTGTAATGCATTAAGTTTGATTCTCAATGAACCATATTGATGATATAATGATCAGTAAAGAAAAATAATGGCAAAACACATAAGTTGCCACCTGAACTATAGACCAAATCATTTTGCACATTCTCTGCCTTTCCCTACATTTTCCTTGCTACTGTCAGGGCTACACTAGTGGTAGCGTGATAGCCTCTTTTTGGTTTTTGGGTCGTGATATTTTCTATGTTTCCAGGGAAATTATTGAAGTTGTTGGAGACAAGTTGGGCGCACGAGCACTAGCAAATGAGAGCAGCCTGGGCGAGTGTCAACAAAGGCGATGGGAATTAGGGCGTGAGCGTACAGCTACATCGAGTACAGAAAATCAGTCATAGGTTTTGTTCTTGGAAGTTAGTACCTCCCACTTTACTATTTCCTTTTTGGTGTTAGCTAAATTGATGTTCTATAGTTCGTAATAGTTCAATCATTCAACTAGTATGCTAGTAGTCACTTGTTTTCTTATAGTTTGATTCGTTGTCCGCTGTGCACTAACGAGTCTTCTTTACATTATCGTAGGTGTAGTGGCTGTAGTCTGTGATGATAGAATAAGTGCATATCCTCGGGTGGGGCAAGGTGTGGGCAGAGTGTGGGGCGGGGTTCAGGGGGTGGGATGGGAGGCAGGGGAGGTAGAGGGTGCGAGGGAGCCTATAGGTTGAGAATGGGGTAATGGAACATAGGTTCACTAACGAGTAAGTCTATAGAGTTGGCGAAGATCCTCCAGAAGAGAAGGATTAATATAGCATGTGTCCAGGAGACTAGGTGGGTGATAACTAGGGATTTAGACGTATTTTGTACCCCTTTGTGCTTATGATTTGATTATAAATTCATACAAAATAGTTCGAAAAGGCTCATAAGTTGTGCTTGATTGCAGGTTTTATAACAAAGTGACAAGATGTCAAAGATCGTCTCAAAAGGAGTGAAACCTGTACAAGTACCAAAGACAAGACAAAACTCAGGAGAAACAAGCCTAGTGCGGCCGCACTACACTTTGTGCGGTCCGCACTAGGGAGATTCAGAGAGTTGGATTTTCAGGCATCAAGGTAGTGCGGCCGCAGAAGGTTTTGTGCAGTCCGCACTGAGGCACCGTGGCCGCATGACCATTCTGTGCGGTCTTCATAACCAAAGTTCAGAGAGATGCCAAATGCAGTGGATTAAGCTTGTACGGGCTGTAGTCCATTCTGTGCGGACTGCATTGAAAGCCTCCGCGACTGCAGTCCATTCTGTGCGATCCGCGGAGCCGGGTTCAGGGAGTCAAAATTTCAAGTTCAAGAGCCTAGTACGACCGCACACCATTTTGTGCGGTCCGCACTGACCCCGCAGGGGCAATTTTGTCAAGTTTTTCCAGTTTAGTATAAATAGATTCTTTTTTTTTAGGGTATCAGATATTAGAAGACTGTAGCTGGGCTCGTGAGACAATATTTCTTAGACATTTTGGGCACTTTTACTTAGTTTTAATCATTGAATCTTTGTATTTACTTTAGTAATTAATTAATATGTCTTTCTCTTCATCTATTTCTCTAATTTTCTCTTCAAGCATGAGTAGCTAGACCCATTAGCTAGGGTTGTGGCTCAACCCTAGTATGGGTAATTGATGGGTGCTGTGTTTTAAGGTTAGATTGACTATGGGAGTTTGTTGTTTGAGTTAATTTTATGGTTTAATTTATAAATTAGTGGTTGCAAACACTAGTTTGTGCTAAGTTGACTTGGGCTCTTCTTGAGAAAGAGAGCCTAAGTCTCCAAAATTGACTCAACAAGGAATTGGGATGGACTTAAGAGATTTGATAGTCCCAATTAAAGGGTTACACCTTGAGAGAGTAATTACCCGACTTGAACCCTACTTGTTTGGCAAATATGCATACCCAATTGGTCTTGAGAAAATCAATTGGGCAAAACCACTCTTTCTACCGAGAGGTGTAGAGTGGGTAGTATCGAGCAACGGTTATACGTTTTCCCCAATCATGCCAATCGTGCCTTAGATGCAATTACCCGTCAATTAGCCACCTAGGTGAAATTCACTACCCTAATGCCTTTTAAACCATTAGATATAACTTGTAGCAATTTAATCTTTGTTTAATTTAGTTGCAATTATAATTTGTAGTTTGAGCATAATAGAATATAAAGAAAAACCAAAAATGAATAGAAGTGATATTTGGAACAAATACGCAAGTCAAACCTAAATAGATACTCGACTCCATTCCTAGCTACCTGAGGAAATCGATCCCGACCCACAAATCGGGTATAAGCTATTGTGACCCTCTCTCGCTACTTTTTAGTGGTGCGGAGTAGGATGCGATCAACTTTTTGGCGCCGTTTCTGGGGAGCTAATGGTTTTGGCTATCTATTTAGTTAGTTTTGTGTATTGTTCTTCTTTCTTTCTTGTTACTTACTTGTTTGTGTCACTACTCAGGTACCAATATGGTGTTGAACAATGCTTATGACCCTCTTGGAAACGTGATAACGGGGGAGGAGGTAGATGATCTTGAGCAAGATGAGGTGCCTCTTGCACCACAAGGACAACGGAGAGGCCGGAATGCCAATGCTAATCCAAATGATAATATTCAAGACCCTCCTCCGCCACCTTCAAGAGTGGCTCCCAAAGTATTACCGAATCAAGGGTATGCAAGTGCTATTGTCCCTCTACGAATCCGGGCGGGGAATTTTCAAATAACCAATGTGATATTGACCTTGCTCGAGCAATGCGGGTATTTCACGGGCGCCTTCAATCAAAATGCCTACACGCATCTCAAGGGGTTTGTAGATACATGTTGGGAGAGCAAGGAGACGAATGTGTCTAAAGATGCTCTTAGGTTGAGACTTTTCCCATTCTCACTTCGGGGGAGAGCATTGGATTGGCTAGAGAGACTCCCCAACCATTCCATCACAACTTGGGATGAGTTGGCGGATAGGTTTATTGCTAAACTTTTCTCACCCGGGCACATGGTGTCACTTCGAGATGAAATATTGGCCATCAAGCAGGAGCCAACGGAACCTTTGCATGTAATCTGGGAGCGGTCTAGAACAATGGTGAAAGAATGCCTGAACAATGATATGACTAAGGCAATGATTCAACAAACCTTCTATCGGGGCATCAACACCACAAATCAATGTATTGTGAACCAATTAGCCGGTGGTAACTTTATGAAGCTTTCTTACATTGAGGCTTCTGAGATATTGGACGAGATGGCCGACACTTCTTCGGCGTGGCAAAGTAGAGAGAATGTGCCCCAAGGTGACCCCACGGTTATCCATTTTGCACAAGGAATTACACGATCATGGTCAAGCTATTGCTGAGTTTATTACTACTATGAACCAATTGGCGAAGGCTGAGTTGCAGCAAGTTCAAAATTCTCGCCAAGTCAATTCCATGGAAGGTGTAAATATGCTCATCAATAAGAGAAGGCAAAGAGGGCAACAAGCTCAAGGGAATTCTGAACAATATAATAATGATGGTGGTAGTTATTCCAATGATTGTTATGATGACCAAAGTGAAGAGGTACAATGTGTCAACAACTATCAAGGCAATAGAGGCAACTCTTCAAACCAATAATGGCGATCCCAAGGAAATTGGGGCAATCAACAACAAGGTGGTGGTAATTGGAACAACAACAACCAATGCGGTAATTGGGGGACCAACAATCAGGGCAACCAAGGGAATTGGAATGGTAATAAAAACAACTGGAACAACAATAACAATCAAGGTGGATGGAACAATGGGAACCAAGGAAGCCGGGGGCAAGGCTTTCAAAGGCCTCTAATGTACCAACAACTGAACAATCCACCCCCGTTCCATTCTCAAGGTCCTAGTTCTTCAGGTAATGATATAGGTAGAATTGAAATGATGTTCGAACAAATGATAAAGAAGAACCAAGATTCCGATGCTCAATTGGTTTTCCACAATACCTCTATTCGGAACTTGGAGGTGCAATTAGGCCAAATCTCTCAATCGTTGAATACTCACCCTAAGGGTGCTCTACCAAGTGATACGGTAGTGAACCTGAAGGGTGGAAACAATCATGCGATGGTGGTTACAACAAGAAGTGGGAGAGGCAGTGATGTGTATGCCTCGAAAGATAAGCAAGTTGTGGATGATGATGTTGAGTTGCAGGAAGATGATGTTCCTTTGATAGTTGAAGATATGGTTGAGAATGAGGTGAACAATGATGTGAGGATTGACATTAATAAGGCCAAGGTGGAAACTCAAGATGCCGTGAACCTGTCTAGGGAACACGTGATTGACATGCCCGAGCCGATGGTGCCCAAAGCCAAGGCACCTCTGCCTAGGCCTCCTCCGCCTTATCCTCAACGGTTAGCAAAGCAAAAGAGTGACGACCAATTCAAAAATTTCATTGACATGATGAAAAGCCTTACAATCAATATGTCTTTGGTGGAGGCACTTGAACAAATGCCGGGATATGCCAAGTTTATGAAGGATTTGGTGACAAAGAAGCGGTCGATGGATTGTGAAACAATAAAAATGACTCATCAAGTCAGTGTTATCGTACATTCTATGGCCCCAAAACTGGAAGATCCCGGAGCTTTTACTATCCCTTGCACTATTGGAAGTGAGGATTTTGCCAAGGCCCTTTGTGATTTAGGGGCTAGCATAAATTTGATGCCTTATTCAATCTTCAAGACTTTGGGAATTGGGCAACCTAGGCCGACCTCAATGAGACTTCAAATGGCGGATCGATCGATGAAACAGCCTTTGGGCATAATTGATGATGTGCTTGTCCAGGTGGATAAGTTTATATATCCGGCCAATTTTGTCATTTTGGATTGTGAAGTTGACTTTGAAGTCCCAATTATTCTAGGGAGACCTTTCCTTGCAACGGGGAGGGCATTGGTTGATGTTGAAGAGGGTGATCTAACTTTCCAAATGGGGGATGAGAAGGTCGTCTTCCATGTTTGCAAGTCCATGAAGCAACCCAATAGCACCGAGGTGTGCTCATTTGTGGACATTGTCACAACTCTGATCGTGGATGACACAAGTTCTATGATTAACATGGAGGATCCCCTTGAGGACGTGCTTCTAAATCTTGATGTCAATGATGATGCTAGCCAAGTGGAGTGCGTAAATGCCTTGCATAGATTGGGGTCCTATTCTTATGAGCCGATAAGGCTATCCTTGGACCTCGAAAATAGAAAGACGCCTCCAACTAAGCCATCAATAAAGGAACCACCAGTGTTGGAGCTGAAGCCATTGCCTCCACACCTCAGGTATGAGTTCTTGGGCCCTTGTTCTACTTTACCCGTTATTCTTTCCTCGTGCCTTACTAACTTGCAGGTAGACGCCACTTTAGTGGTTCTCAAAAGGAGAAAGAAAGTAATTAGGGGGTGGACATTAGCCGACATTCGAGGAATAAGCCCCGCATTCTGCATGCACAAAATTATTTTGGAGGATGATGAAAAACCCTCCCTGGAGCATCAAAGAAGATTGAACAAGGAAATACAAGAGGTGGTGAAGAAAGAAGTGATAAAATAGTTGGATGCCGGGGTTGTGTACCCTATTTTCGATAGCTCATGGACTTCTCCGGTACAATGTGCACCGAAGAAAGGTGGGATGACTGCGCTGACAAATGACAACAATGAACTTATCCCCACTCGGACTGTTACCGGATGGAGGGTATGTATGGACTACCGTAAGCTGAACAAGGTGACCCGAAATGATCATTTCCCATTGCTATTCCTTAACCAAATGCCAGTTCGTCTTACAGGCGTGCCTTTTATTGCTTTTTGGATGGATATTCGGGTTATAATCAAATCTTAATCGCTCCGAGGACCAATAGAAGACCACATTCACTTGCTCGTATGGCACATCTGCTTTCTCTCGGATGCCGTTCGGGTTTTGCAATGCTCCGGTGACCTTCCAACGATGCATGATGGCTATTTTTACCTACATGGTGGAAGATATCTTGGCGGTTTTCATGGATGATTTCAGTGTGGTTGGTGATTCCTTTGAAGAGTGTTTGGGTAATTTAGATAGAGTGTTAGCCCGATGTGAAGACACAAACCTTGTACTCAATTGGGAAAAATGCCATTTCATGGTTGAAGAGGGTATAGTGTTGGGTTACAAAATTTCTAAGCATGGGATTGAAGTAGACAAAGCCAAGATTGAGGTGATTTCAAGGCTCCTTCCCCTCACTTCTGTCAAAGGGGTGAGGAGTTTTCTTAGGCATGCGGGGTTTTTTTTTGTTGACAATCCGCTAGGCAAGCGCCTAGGGCTAGTTTTCATTAATAATAAAATAAAAATACAAATACAAATTACAAATTACTTTGTCTGGAGGCCTTGCGCTATGAAAGAAATAAACATTTATTGTAACAAAGAACCTATTACAAATGTTGAGCTTTGATCTTAACATTAGTACCACAAGAAGTCTAGTTTAAAAGGTGTTGTTCTTGGTTTTACTCTCCTTTTGTTGGTCTATTGATCCCCTTATTTGTGCCAGTTTATCCAAATTCACGTTAGTAATGTAGCAGCTCCATATGTAACCACTGTTCAGAAGTTTCACTAGCATTGGAGTTAGCTGGCGAAAGGTCACTTTTGTGGACTCGATTCTTCTTGACCCGTTCTTTTTTGTTGTGATGTTGTCTGATTCCCTTGCATGAAATATACACGTTGCTCTTAAGATCAAACTGAAGGTTATTATTATGCAGCAATGTAAATCATATACAATCAAACCGTTCCTATGACCTTTGTATTTATGAGGCCTGTAGCCCAGTTGTGACGATTTTTGCTTTTCCTTTATTAAAACAGTATTTTCCATTCTTCCAATGTAATATGTGTGCTCTAAAAGGATAGCAAAATGCATGGAAAGCTGTTGTATTCTAATTTTTTCCTTGAAATTCCGCCTTTTCCCACATGCTTGTTGCATAATCAATGCAGTCAGGCCTTCCATTGATTTAATAAAGATGTGCTTTTCTACTTTAGTAAAACTAGACTCTAATTGGTTTAGTGCACTCAAGAATCGTGATGTTTTACTTATATGTTGCCCCTCTCTCGTGCTCTTGTTACATTGACTGTCCTATAGTACCTAGATTTCTGTTTTCATTTTGAGTCTCCCAGTCAATATGCCGAATTTTTCTTATTTGTTTAAGCTTCCATGGCTTGTACTACTGCCCAGTCGCAAGTTCCTTCCATTGGAATGAATGCAATGCATTAATACCACCAATGGAAGTTTCTTGACAAAACTAAACAGTAATACATCATATGTACCTTGTGTGTCTAGCTGCATGAAGGAGTGACATTCAAAGTTCCCTCGATCGAGAGCATAGTTTGCCAGATGGTCAGCTAATGTGTTCCCCTCTCGGTATATATGCGATATTCTGCCATTGCTTATTGACAACAACTTCCTTGTCTCCTTCACTTCTTCCTCTATGATCCAAGGTGGCTTCCAATCTCCTTCTATCACATTTTTGAGTAGCATTGAGTCTGTTTCCACCCAGATGTTGTGAATGCCTGCAGCCCTGCTATGTTTCAATGCCTCAAGTATAGCTATTGTTTCTGCTTGTGTATTTGTCACCTCTTGTATTTCTCTACCACATGCAAATAACAGATCTCCATGCTCATTTCTCAAACAAAAACCAATTGAACTCCTCCCAGGGTTACCTCTCGATGCCCCATCTGTATTTATTTTTGTCCAGCCTTGCATTGGAAATTTCCATAGCACTTTGTCAACCTTCAGTTTAGGAGTGTAATTCTCCATCATTTTCAGAATGTCTGGCCATCTAAATGGTACATGTGCAACTCCAGGTTTCCTCACTTTTATAAGGGACTGAATAGTCATGCATATTTGAAAAACCACCCTGTTAGTTGACACTAGATCCCCATGTTTACTGTTGTTCCTTCTTTTTCATAATTCCCATACAATAATACTAGGCATATCTAGAAAGATTTTTTTGAGTCTGGGTATCACTTTCCAAGTCCAGCATTTTACAATTGCTTGGTGCAAGGTCAGACCCTCCAAAGACAGTCCAGCGTAAGAGAAAAAGTAAGACCACACTCGTGAGGCTGTGTACGATTGATAAAACACATGATTTAGTGTCTCTTCATTAGGCATAGTACTACACCATCATTTTGATGGCATTGAGTACCCCATTCTTCTGATTGTATCATCAAGAGGCAGTTTCCTTTTCCATAATTTCCACATAAAGAAAGAGATTTTCCAAGGCAAACCTTGAACCCACATATTTGAGAAGATTATAGCTGGATCCTTCCTTCTTCTTAAATATTCCCATGCACTCTTGACTGTGAATTGGCCTCTTGTATATAAACTCCAAATTGGCTTGTCATATTCCTCAAAGTTAGCGGGGCATCGAATATTATCCAGAATGTGAGATGTTAAATCACCAGGAAGAATTTCTCTAAGCTGTTCCTCATTCCACTACCCTTTAGATACTACATCAGTCACATTGTTAATATTCTCATCAACAAAAAATTCTTGAGGTACCACAAAGTATAGAGACCCCAATCCTGTCCAGTTGTCAAACCAAAATAGGGAAGATCCCATTTTTAGTTTCCATAGAATTTGATGTTCAACAAGGTCTCTGCATTCCAACATCTTTCTCCATATATGGGATCCTTGTCTCCAAGGTGTTACAATGACATTTGACTTCTTGTAATATTTTTGACAGATGAAGGAGCTCTACAATGATGGTTTCATCCTGAAATTCCACCACAGTTTGCAGAAAAGTGCCTTGGAGATGTCATGTAAAGATCGAAATCCAACTCCTCCTTCTTCCTTAGGAATACATAAGGAGTCCCATGAAGCCCAGTGCCTTGCTCTTCCCTCTATAAAACTGCTCCAGAAGAACCTTACAAATATTTTGTGCAATTTGTTGATCACATTAGCAGGTGGGTTCACTGCTGAAAGAAGATGAATAGGCATGCTTAGAAGGACACTATCAATCAATACTGCCCTCCCACCAATGGATAAAAGTTTGCCTTTCCAAGTTTGGAGTTTTTCCATTACTTTCTTGACTAGACCTTCATAGAAATCCATTTTTCTCCTTGAGTAAAAAATAGGGCAGCCAAGATAAGTGAATGGAAATTCCTGTCTCCCTATTCCAGTTACCCTCTCAATCTTGATCACAACTTTATCACTCGAAGAATGGTGAACATATATAGCCGATTTGGACTTATTTATCAGTTGGCCTGAAGCAGCTTCATATGAGTTCAGTACCTCCATAATCAGTCTTAGAGAGTTCTCATCTGAGGATGAGAATATGATGGTGTCATCGGCATATGCAAGATGGTTGATCTTGGGGCTCCACTTCGGCATTCCAAAACCACAGAAATACAAATTATCATGTAATGCATTAAGTCCTCTTGACATTGCCTCTGCATCCAAGATAAATAGAGTAGGTGACAATGGGTCGCCTTGTTTTACTCCTCTAGTTGACTTGAAAAATCTATGAGGTTGTCCATTGACAAGAATTGAATACCAATTATTGGACACAATGCCAAAGATTAGACTAATAAACCATTCGAAGAACCCCATCTTCCTAAGAAGCTTTGTAAGAAACATCCATGAGAGTGTGTCGTATGCCTTCATCATGTCCAGCTTTATTGCCACATTAGGACCTACTTTAGTTCTCAACCTTATGTCGGTGATAATTTCCTGAGTAAGCAACACGTTTTCAACCATATTTCTTCCTTTAATGAATCCAGCTTGCTCATCTGAGATAATATTAGGAAGAATGTCAACCAACCTTTCATGAATAACCCTCGATATGATTTTGTTTGTGAAATTGCTTAAGCTGATGGGCCTGAAATCTGAGAAGGATTGGACATCTTTTTTCTTAGGTAATAGGACTAAATTTGTGTGAGTCACACATTTAGGTAGTTCCTGACCACAGAAAAATGCCTTCACCATCTGAAGAGTATCTTCTCCAATTATATCCCAACAAGCATGGAAGAAATTTCCGTTAAATCTATCAGGTCCGCTTGCACTGTCACCATTCAGTCCAAACACTGCTTTCTTAACTTCTTCCAAAGTAGGCTCCCTTATTAGATCACTATTCTGTTCATCATTCATAAACATAAGAACATGATCCAAAATTTTAAAATCTGTTGGGACAAAAGGTTCATGGAATTGCTGATTGAAAAAGTATATCGCTTCTTCTGCAATTTCTGATTCCTCCTCTATCCAATTGCTATTTCTATCTTGAATTCTCTTCAGCTGTAGTTTCCTTCTTTTACCATTCACATGAGCATGAAACTGTTTCGTATTTCTATATCCGTCATTAAACCAACACATACATGCATTTTGTTTCCAAAACTCTTCTTCTAATGCCCACACTCGAATCAGGTCTGCTTACACCCTTTGTAGCCTTTCACGATTTTGCACTGTTGGATTCAATTCAAATTGAGTCTCATGTACCTTTAGAACTTCCTCCAAACTAGCTAGCCTTTGAAAAATGTCACCAAAAGTTTCCCTGCTCTATACAGTTAAAGCCTTCTTCAAATTTTTCATCTTGTGATAGAACAAATTAAAAGGACTTGCATGGAAGTCAGCCTGCCAGTTTTCCTTAACGACCTCCAAGAATGAGTCATTTTTGATCCAGAAATTCAGAAATCTAAAAGCCTTCTTGGTTGGGCAAGTACTCAGATTGCACTTGATTTGCATTGGGCTATGGTCAGAACCAATTTTAGATAAGTGGTTGATCTCTAAGCCTGGCCAAAGTTGTTGAAGCTCCATGTTGCCCAAACATCTGTCTAGTCTTTTGAATATATAGTCCTCCTCTGCTATCCCATTCCACCAAGTGAAAATGCTTCCTTTGAAACCAAGATAAAAAAGGTTACATGTATTAATACAGTACATGAAACCATCTATCTCGTTAATATGTACTGGTAGGCCACCAAATTTTTCTTCTTCATCCCATATCACGTTAAAGTCACCACCCACCAGCCAAGGCAAAGACATATCATCAGCCAAATTATATAAAGAGTCCTACAGCTCAATTCTTTCAGTTGCATCACATTTAGCATATACAATGGTAATTACAAACTCCTTTTGATCATCAGTGTTGGTCATCTTCAATGTGATCTGTTGTTCCATGTTGAAGAGGATCTCAAAGTCATATTTTTGATCAATGAAAATACATATCTTGTTGGAAACATTAACTACTACTTGCTCGAACCCATGTCTTCTTCTATACTGGTCAATTGTTCTTATCTGTTGCTTTGGCTCCATCAAAGCAATGAAATCAAAGTGGAACTGTCTATCCATTGTTATTACCCTTTCAAAGGCTTGCATTGTATTAACTGACCTAATATTCCAAATGAGAGCATTCATCATCAGTTAATAGATTTCGAGCATGTTCTCCTTGTTTGCACTCTTGGAACTTGCATTCCGGTTGCGTCCCTTTGTTTGGTTTTCCCCTCTTCCTGCTGATTCAGCTTCTATTTTTCTAGGTACCGGCGGTTTATCAAGGATTTTTTGAAGGTAGTGAATCATCTTTGCAAGTTTCTAGTAAAAGATGCTAAGTTTGTGTTTGATGAGAAATGCATGGAGGCCTTTGAACTTCTCAAGCATAAGTTGACCACCACTCCTATCATTACTGCACCTAATTGGAGCTTGCCCTTTGAGCTCATGTGTGATACTAGCGATGTTGCGATTGGTGTTGGGTCAACGTGTGAACAAAATGTTTCATCTAGTGTACTATGCGAGCAAGATAATGAATGACGCTCAATTAAACTATATGGTGATCAAGAAAGAGTTGTTGGCCATAGTGTTTGCAATTGAAAATTTCCGACTGTATCTTATAGGGGCCAAGGTCATAGTGCACACCGATCATGCCACCCTTAGGTACTTGATGACAAAGAAAGACTCCAAGGCAAGATTGATGAGATGGGTGTTACTACTTCAAGAGTTTGATCTAGAAATTGTGGACCGTGAAGTTAGTGAGAATCAAGTGGTGGATCACTTGTCCCGTTTGGAGAAAGAAGGGAGGCCTTGTGATGGCCTAGTGTCACACCCCCAACCCCGGTCGTGATGGCGCACAACACACTGCTAGGCAAGCCCGACCAATTTAACAACCTTAACCCCTTTTATACAATTCATGATTCAATTAACACAAATAATTACAAAGTCATAATACTGAAACTCTGAAATATAGTTTAAACATGCGGAAAACCCAAGTAGAAATACTACTACTACACAGACCGAAGAATCCGGTGTCACAAGTCTGAGCCTCTAATACACGGGTATCAACCTACTACATATTGCTCTGAGGAAATGCGGAAATAAAGCAAATAGGTTAGATGGGAAGATCAAGACTTCGGATGTCATGCATCTACCTTGATGCTCCCAAATATGATGCTCGACAGAGAAATCCTCACTCAGCCTCAGTGGGTGCACATAGATCTGCACACAAGGTGCAGGGAGTAATGTGAGTACTTCCAACCCAGAGAGTAATAAACATAAATAAAGGCTGAGAGTAAGAAATCCTGGATAGGCACAATGTAAGCTATAATTACAGCAGTTTAATCCAGATAATATCAACTCAATAAACCAATAAAAACAATAATACTGCAACAGATAAGTAAATGAATGACAATCAATTAAGAAATGCAACAAATAGTACGGTACTCTCTAGTACCCACTGCGGCGTGCAACCCGCTCTATTTATTTATCATCGACGACGCTCACTGGGGGTGTGCAGACTCCGGGAGGGGCCCCTTACGGCCCAAGCGCAATATCAAGCCATCTCGTGGTATCCATTAGGCCCTAAGCCTCATATCAATATCAATATAATACTGCTGCAACATGCAATCCGATCCCATACTCAGTCCAGAATCATATAAGCCCCTCAGGCACAATAATATATAAATATTCAGCCCAAACTTCATTAGAAATATTATTTAGGTTCCATGTCTGAGAAAAACAATGGCTGAGTTGCAAAAACAGTGTCAAATACTAGGACTGAGTTCAATTATATGTAAAAATGGTAAGAAACCAGTAAGAGCAATCCCTGAAGGATTCAATCAGTTAGCACGAGGCCCAATTATGATAACTAATCCATTTTTATAAGGATATCAACTAAGCTTCAATAAATTAGTTAGTAATTTTATTAAGCGGGACGGATCAAGTCACAATCCCCGATGGTGCTCTACCACACACCCATTATCCAGCGTGCAAGTCAGCTCAACATAGCACTACGATGTGCAAATTTGGGGTTTCAAATCCTTAACACAGCTTTTACATCTATTACTAACCTCAAGCCCACCAAAATCCTAGCTCGCTATGCTCTTGCCTCTCGAATCGACCTCCTCACGCCTCGAATCTAACCAAAACCACAACGAATATGTCACATTATGTTATAGGATCAATACCCAATCGAAAATAATCGAAAAAGATCAATAATCTCAAAATTGACAAAACCCAAGCCTCAGGGCCCACTTCTTGAAACTCAGAAATTTTTACAGAAAAGTGTTCTTCATCTTCTCCCGATTCCGTTCATATAAATAACACCAAAATCAGAGTCCGTTTGAGCCCTCAAATCGACCCCTAAAAGTCTCATAATCTCAGGCCCCAAAATCCTATTTTTCTACTGTTTTTTCATGAATTAAAGGCTGGGATTATGGTTTATAATCACCCATAAACGAGTTTTAATAATTAAATCACTTACCTCTGTAATACCCACTGATTTTCTCTCGTAAAAATTACCTCAGAAGCTTCTTCCCGTTCAAAAATTTGAAGAAAACTCGACCTGCTCATTATAGGTATACTGTTCACGCGTTTTACTTCTCCCAATGGATTCCTTGTGAAATTTTAATGAATTTAGGCTTTTGAATCACTCACTTTGACCTTATAATGAAGGAGATATGTAGGTTTTATAATTTGCAAATAATGCAGGTTTTTAATACGTCGTCAGGGGCAATTTCGTTATTAACCTAAAAATCTGGGCAATCTTGGTAAAATGGCCAAACAATCCTCATACGATGTCCAAATTCGACGATTCTTTTTGTTATGGGTCCGTAATTACGATACGGATCTAATTCTTCATTTAAAACAGTAATCGAAGCTCATTTGTTCAATATGATATCATTTATGCTTGAAAAAACGACGTCGAAGCATAAGAAAAACGAGCACAATGCAGCCCAAACCTATCCGAAACTCACCCGAGCTCCTCGGGACCGCATACGAACATACTAACACATCACATATGATCATTAAAACTTAGTTTCACTCTCAAAACACCAAAACTAACATCAAAATACAAAATTTACATCGGATTCAAGCCTAAGTTCTTCTAAAACTTCCGAAACACGCATTTGATAAAAAACCCAACCAAATCACCTCCGAATAACCTAAAATTTTGCACAAACATCACAAATCACGTAACGAAGCTACAACAACTCTCGGAATTCCATTCCGACCTTCGGATCAAAATCTCACCTATCAACTGAAATTCGCCAAAATACTAACTTTGCCAATTCAAGCCTAATTCTACACCGGACCTCCAAAATCACTTCCGATCACACTCCTAAGTAAAAAATCATCCACCGAAGCTAACCGAATCACCGGAAATCACATCCGAGCCCTCTAACTCATAAGTCAACATCCGATTGACTTTTCCAAACTAAGTTTTCCTTAAAGAGACTAAGTGTCTCATTTCCTTCTAAAATCAATCCAAACCAACTCGATCACATGAGATATGGATAATGAAGCTTAAAGAAGCTGAACATGGGGGAAATGAAGCGGTAACTCATGAGATGACGGGTCGGGTAATCACATCCTCCTCAACTTAAACAAACACTCGACCTCGAGCGTACCCAGAGTTGTTCTAGAAGCCAACCAATAGCCGAATAACCTTACCATGCATATACTCGGTGATGATTCCATGTCACCCTATCTCATATAAGTCCGATAACCCATTTTAACTACAATTACCCAATCCAGTCCAACCTATAAATCATAGAACCACATTTCACCTTCCGAAATCATACACAAGATCAAGACCTCACATTTCTATTCAGAATAAGCCCGAACCAGCTGTAATAACTCATACCTGCAACCTCAGGTGCAATTACCTGATATTCCACATAACTCAAACACATGCAGCGATAATTCCCATTAACAGCAGCTACACACAAGGCCTGAATACCGGTAGAAAACCTCTTAACAACTAAAGTTCTTTCCAATACTTTAACATATACTGCAACTGATAACTAAAATACGCAGTAAGCCATCACCATTTCTCATATCAACCATTCATGGAACCACTTCTCTCTTGACAAATACTACATCAAATTTCTGAGTCGAAGCTCGATATTATCCTTCCAACATACTGAAATCGAATCTGCTCGTACTCATTAAAGATCCCAACGATCTCATCTAATCAACACACTACTCTGGTGACATTATACATTAACACATGACTAAGCCACAACTCGCACAATACGCGCAGCAATAAGCAACAGTCCGAACATACTCAATTCATGAAAATGACTCAAATGAAAGAGCTGTACTTCAGGCTCTCCAGTACCACCACAACACAAGACGAAGAACCTGTCTCCCATCATAGAGACAGAACACACGAATCTAACTCGCAATATCATACATCCGCATAACTTCGCCCCAATGCGTGACCTCATCCAGTACAAACCGCTTAGGCAATAGGCCACCCGTACATAATCAAAAGTCTCATATGATGCCACAAAGTGCCGATAGGCTACCGATTAAAATGCGGTACAAAAGGAAGAAGAACTCTGGAAGGAACTGCCTAACTCACGCACTAATACGTGCTCTCCTTAGAAAATAGGAAGCCAGACATACAAAAATAGCATATAGAAAGCTATGCTCAATATCACACTGTCTAAGACCCATAAGCCACTGAATCCTCTCTCAAATATTCCCAGAAACACCACATTCCAAAATACTTTACTCTGAAGAACTTCCTGCGAATCTAAATTCGTTACCTTTACTTTCCAGATACTGATACATAAAATCCCATAATTAACATAAAAATACCACAAGGCTTGACCTTTTCCAATAAAAACACAGTCTCTAACCACATACAGAACCTCAAAACACCTGATTGTTACATGTAGAATCTTGAACACATTAAAATTATTCTCCAGAGTCATTTACTTCTTATTCAAACTACAATTCACCTGATCAAAAAAACATAACCACTCATGCCTCATTATCACTCTGACACCGCATGATATGACCTCATCCCAATACAAACAAACATCTTCCTGCTCTATGCACCGAGCATTCTTTACCAATAACAACTTAATACATCCTGTGATTCTCACACATCTATGAAGCACTATATAATCTTTGTCAAAATTTTGCTTCACTCGTGCCATCCTCGGCTCAATTTCTACAACCAGAACAGATTCGCCAGTATGCCTTAAACCGGAACCAACATAGCACATAACCATTGTTGATACCCAAATTTTTTCTATGTATTTTTATACTCAAAATACTTTCAAAATAGCATATGTATGCATATATGAGCATCCCAAAAGATTTTGGCATTTTAAAAGGATTTTTAAACTAATTTATGGCCTATTTTTACACCATAAATACCAATAATTATTCCCAAAACTTGCCATTTTGGAGAATAGTTTATTTTATTCTCACATCTACATCAAAACATAATTTACATGATTTTTGTATAATTTTACAAGTCCATTTGGTATTTTAAAACTAAGTTGCATGAAATTGCAATTTTAGCCCACTTTCAGATTTAATAGCAATTTTAATTACAAAATCAATCCCAATATTTTTAATTTAATACTTACATATTATTTACTAACTCAGTGTTTTTAATTTGATTTTAAACATCTTTTACTATTTTTATAAAATCAAAAGGGAAAAACTGGCTATTTCAATTATGGCCTCAATTACTTTCAATTATAGCCTATTTGGGCATCTAAATTTTGACCCCAAATCCAGTCCAAATCGATGACCCAGTGCCATTTTAACCCGGCCTTTTACCCGTTTAATTAAACCCATCTGTTTCATCTTTTAATCCTGGTCGTTGATCATTTTGATCAACGGCCCACAACCACTCTTTCCTTTTTAATTTCATATCACCCTAACCCTATCTCTCATTTCACTTCGACCGTCGCCCTCAAACCCTCCCCTTATCTCAAACGCTCTCTAACACTTGAAACCCTAGCCGCCTCTGTCGTATTCTCCGACCAAATCCCACCGGAGTCCATGGCTTTTCAGGCCATGTACAACCTGTGCTCACTTCCCTTCGCCCCAAATCGCGGCTATTCAAGGCTTTCAAGGTTCAACCTCAATGAGTTATGTTCAGATCCTCTGCCGATTTGTGTTCCTGTGGCTTTTCCGGCTCCGTTCCGACGTGTTCGAGCCTCAAGAGCCTAGATATGGTCCAGACCTGTTCCAGGCCAGATCCTTTCCAAGCCTTCTCGTTTCTAGGGTTTCTGAGAAACCTTGAAAGTTGTTCAAGGTTCTTTATCTCTTTATTTTCTTAGATCTGTGATAGATCTGTGGTGTACTCGAGGTTTCAAAGCTTTTTCCCAAATTTCCCTTTTCAAAATTAGTCAGTTTCAATTTAGGGTTTCCAAAACTTTTAAAACGATTTCCGTTTCTTCTTCTTCTTCTTCTTTCTTTATATGAATCTACCTGTATATGCTTTGTTCTTATGTGTTTTCGCTTGTGCATATTTTCTCCTATGTTCTTATGTTTTGCCGTTATTATGCATGTTCTTCTACTTGTGCTTTATTATCTTTTCTACTGTTTCTACAACATGCTCTCACATCTCTAGTTTATGTGTTCCTTTACCATTTTTTGTACTGAGCTTTTGTTTGCCTTTACTGGACTTTTGTTTGAGTTCTAAACCTGTTTCGCCTACTGTTTCTTAAGTTCTATGTCACCTCTATTCTCTCTTGAACTTGCTTGAGTTTTTCCTGAACATGCTTTGTTTTTACTCTATTGCTTCAAACTTGCCATTATATCTATGTGCTTTCTCATGAGACTCTCTAAGTCTATTCGATGGCTTGCCCTCTCCATTCTGTACCATACTCGAATTTGAAACCCTAGACTGAACTGGAATCTTTCGCTTATGATTTTGAGACTGTCTATGCCAACCTTTTCTTTCTTGCTTGACGCTTGTGTGCTTATATATGAGGGTTTTTTCTTTCAAAAGGGTTCTGCCAACTTGTAATTGATTCCAATCTCCTTTAATAAGTCACGATTGATTGGTTATTGATTTTCCAATTGGACTTTTCCTCACTTTTTTTCTGACTAAGTTCATTCGAACAAAGCTTTTACTGCTGTTTGATTGACCTACTTGCCTTATTTCTCACAAATCATATACTATAGGATTCTTGCCTTAAGTAATCCCTATGTATTTACCTGTGTTATGGTACTTTGGAAAGTTTTTTTTTTAATTATTCATCTTTCCTTAATTGTCTCATGCCCATTTGAAATCAAACCCCTTAACCTTAGGGAGACCTTCTGTGATTGATTGTAAACTATTTTCTTGCCTTTTTTGCTTACCTGTTTTCTGCACTATAAAAACAAGACACTACACACAACTTTTGATACACGGAAAAACCTCACAAACACTTCAGACTTCAATTGAACACTATATAATTACAATACTTTCTCTACTTCTAATATTGAGCACTCTGCTCCTCTCTCTTCTACTGTCTGAAATACCTTTGAGTTACTCTTGAACTCTCAAATATTTGCTAAAGTTTCTGAGCCTGCTCCTGTTGACTTCTAGTTGTTATTTGCTTCTACGATTCTGCTGTTCTAAAGCTTGCAACTGGTATGTCCTTCTAAATTAAATAATACCTACCAAACTATGTGTTTATTTCTCCTCCTCTGTTATGCATTCTTCACTATGGGTTCATCCTAGTTTGTCATGCTCTCTTTCATTATGTTTCTACATCTTTGGGTCTGTTTGTGCTTTCTTGCTTTCCTCATGTTTTCTGTAAATGCTTTCTTATGTGATTCCCTGTCCCTTTGACCCCCTTCTTATGTGTGAGTGCAATTCTGAGTCATGTTGGAATTCTAATATTTCCACTCATGACTTAGAATCATGTTCTCTTGAACCTCTACTCAAATCAATTCCCATTCCCATTACCCCTTATGTGCTGAGCCTTAACTCAGGATTGGTGGTGCCCTAATCACCATCCAGACCCAGGTTTGACTTCTAAAAGTCTACTCTTTATTTGTTGGCCAAGTAGATGGTCAGGGGTGTGCCAGTCTCTGCCCATGGATGGGTATGACCACCCTCTGCTATGGATCCCTAATCCCTCTCTCACTTTGCACTTATTCCTAGTTCTAAGTTCTGTCCCCCTTTGGTAAGCCATGCTTTGGGACCCTGGAGCTCCCTTTGAACTTGGATGCCTGAGGGCTAGCAATTCCATAATGCACTATTCTATTCTAATTGTTCTCCAGAGTGTAAGCACTGCCTGGAGTCCTTGAGGCTCCTTGGAACTTTGAAACACTTTGGGTGAGAGAAGGCCTTGGAAATCTGGAATCCGGACTTGGGGAAACATATGTCATTGGATATTAAGATTGAATTAGGCTGCTCGGACCTAGCTGTAGGCTGTGATGTATTTTAATCGTTTTCTTTCTTCTGGTTCTATAATATTTTTTGTATAAAAAAAACTCGGGGAGATATAGTAAAAAGGGTGTGGGAGGGGTTTACTTTTTGCATCAACAAAAGGGTAAATATCATGCCTATAGGTTTAATGTTGTAATTCAATCACTTAGATACCATGCCTATAGGTTTAATGTTGTAATTCAGTCGCCTAGATACTGTGCCTATAGTTTTAATCACCTAGATATCATGTCTATAAGTTTAACGTTTTAACTCGATCGACTAGATACCATGTCTATAGGATTTAATGCATAATACGCATAATCCAGTCATCTAGAAAATCTGCCTATAGGTTTTAATGCTTTATCATCTTGCAAATCATTAGAAACCCTGCCTATAGGACTTAATATTCATGTAAGAAGTTGCATATAGAAACAATGCATATAGGAAGTGCATATGCGTTAGGCAAATTATAGGGTAGTTAAACAATCACTCTTTCACTAGTTAATAACAGTGCTTAAAATCAGCTATAGATATCATGCCTATAGGGGTTCGTCTCAAACTCGCTTGATTCAGTTTTAAGCAACAACAATCTGTCAATTGTCCTTTAGCGTAGCGTTTTCAGTAAAACTCTTATAAACCTGCAATGCTTTTAAAATTCTGTAAATCTGCAATGCTCTTAAACTTTTCAAACTTACGTCTTTCTTCTGAAACAATTCCTTTAGATCTTCTGCCTAAATTCTTTTCATATCTTGAATCTATCTTTCAAAACAGTCTTTTAACTCACTCTTTCTTTTAAGGTAGTTTCACTTTCAAAACTCCTCTTCACAAGTCTACTATATTTTCACTCAAACAAATATGCTGATTTCAAAGTCATTTCTGAACTTCTGCAACTTTCAACTTTCCGTTTTAACTCTTCTGCATTAGGCTCTTGTCTGGAATCAGTGTTTTCTGAATAACTTGTTTAAAATACTTCAATCTCTGACAATTGGATCCGAGTTGCCTAATGCAGACTTTTTATCTGATTCTATGTGTTAAACTAGTCCGTCCGCCCCTTAAGTTTTAATTTAAAGACCAAACTAGTATGTGCAAGGCATGCTAAACTATATGCTATATGACTTACGAGGTTTTATGTGAGCCTTGCATGTTTGTTTGTCAATCCCCTTACTTGCTATTTTTTTTGGTTGTAGAAATTAGTATTTTGTCCTTTAAACCCCATATATGCCTTACCCCTTTTCTTCCCTTTTAGGATTAGAAGTCCTAATACCTCGGGACTGATAGGTTGGGACGGGTACTAGCGTGCAATAAGTAAACGATACTAATCGCGTTTAAATACCTTAACGGGGTAGGAAGGGTAGAATATGGATATGATGACCGGTGACTAATATCTCGCGCGACCCCTCTTTTGAGGAGTGATTGCTGGGTATTGCATTGATGTGATCCATATTTTGTATAAACCTAGAACCCTTTTTCTTTTCCTTTTATTTCCAGTGTCTTCTTTAATTCTGTTCTTCAAATTAATTCCTTTTTTCTAAAAACTGTGTCTTTCTGTCTTCTTTACCCTTTTCAAAATTTGAAACTTATTCGTGATTCTTATGTGCAAAGCTTTACTTGTTTTCTCTCACTTCGTTTTAAAGTCACAATTAAAGCATGGCCGGGAACCACACTAGTGGATCTTGAGGGATGCCTAACACCTTCCCCTCG
>MU712064.1:3621-18623 GCA_026770625.1 Nicotiana glauca | reverse complement strand
TTTGATTATTTATTTCCTATCCATTGTATTCCGGACAGAGGTTGTATTTTATTTCATTATCAGTAGTCGCTCATGCACTTGTGATACCGGGTTTTGGGATGGTTTTCGAAAAGTTGGATTTAATTGTTATTGTTAATTTGAATTAAAGCAAAATCGTTTTATTTGTTAAAATGGAAAGAAAATTCTAGAATTTGATGTATTTAAAAAGGATTTTTAAATCGGTAATCTAATTGGCTGGCTTGACAACGGTGTCCGGCGCCACCACGACCCTTAGTAGATTTTGGGTCGTGACACCTTTAGGGCTGTTTAAAACACAATTATAATTATGTATACGTCTGCGTAACATAACTATGATTCTAAAAAGAAAACTAGAGTATGCGTTCGTGCAACTTCGGCCCAAACTTTCTTAATAAAAATAAAGCGTCATTAATCGTGTACACGTTGCGTGAGATGATTTTTGATGAAACAAACAAGCGGGTATACGTACGCGTAACCCGTTCTTAGATAATTTTCTTAATTAAAAGCGGTGAAAGAGGTAAATGCATATAGGTTCTAAAATTATTAATTTAACAATTTTAATCAGCCAAGTATTATCAAAGCAACCGTGCTAGAGCCACGGAACTCGGGAGTGCCTAACACCTTCTCCCGGGTTAACAGAATTCCTTACCTGGATTTTTGGTTTGTGAACTGTATAATAGAGTCAATCTTTTCCTCGATTCGGGATTTAAACCGGTGACTTGGGACACCATTAATTATCCCAAGTGGCGACTCTGATTTTTAATTAAATAATCCCATTTTGATTGTCATTTCAAGTTAAAAAAACTCCTTTATTATACCCTTTCCAGGGTTGTAGTGAAAAAAGAGGTGTGACAGCTCTGGCGACTCTGCTGGGGAACGAACCTAGAATCTCTATTTCAAGGTTCAAGAATTCGAGCTTGTTTTATGATTTTTACTTGGCTTATTTATTGTTGATATTATTGTATTTTTGTGAACCTTTTTGCTAAAATGCTATCTGTTTACCGCTTTAATATTGTTGAATTGTATATAATTGCCTTCTTACGCCACCCCTCTGAGTCTTTTGAAAATGGTGCATATATTCGCTTAGCCCGCTTTTTCTGTAGAAATTATACCAAATAGAGCAAGGCTGGGCAAGCGACAAGGCCGGGCAGACTTTAGTGCTCCCGGTACGTCGCCCCCTCCTCGGCCTCAGTTGTCCGCTCGGATACCCCATGTCTAGATCAAAACCCCAGGATCTAAACTTAGAAAAATACAGCTCCATGCCGGATCCCTAGTAGGAACGCTTGTTTGCATCACGTACATTTGACTGAGGGGACTCAACACAGGGGTTGGGTCCGTCTAGGACAAGTGTACCCAAAATAATAGACCATCATGATGCATTCTATGTGCTACGTGAACATTTATTTGTTTTGGCTTGCATGCTGACCGGCTAGATAAGAAAAGAAAAAGAGAGGAAAAAATCAAAAAGAGATAAAAAACAAGAGAGAAAAATACCAAGAGTGATGAAGAAATAAAGCCCGGCTCTAAAACCCGATATTTGAAAATACCCCAAAATTCTGCCAAAATTTTCAAAGAATAGTTATTTCCAAAATCAAGGCTGACCGAACTACGCTTGTCTGGTTCTTACTGGATGTGGGATACGTAGGCAACCTACATAAGGTACGACCTTATTTTTGAAAAAAAAGAAGAAAAAAAGAAATTAGGGGGTCAAATAGATGCAATTTGGAAGTTTGGTCAAAATAAGCCGATTCAGTTTCAGCAATGTTTTAAACCGTTCTTGCCGAGATATCCTTAGAGTATTCTTTAGTTGTCGAAGGGCTATCTTCGTAAGTGAGTGGAAAAGGTTGAGAAGTGCCATAAAATAAGCCCTCCCCGACCTCAAAATTCGTATGGAATTGGGAAGGGGCCATATTTGCAAAGACAACCATTTGGCTAAAATTGGCATATCAAGGAAGGGATCATGGTCTTTTGTTTTTTTTAAGAAACTTGTTTTCAAAAGGGTCCACTGGAGTCAACCCTAACCCTACCCTTCTATAGGAACAAATGAATATTGTCCAAGATCCACCAGAAGTGATCATGGAGCAGGCTCGGGTACATTTGTGCATGTTGTGGAATGATTTAGATCAGGATGGTCAGAAATGGGCGAGAAAGCAGCTGGGCGGTCTTATAGACATCAGGGAGATTAAACCACGGGACGATCTGATCAAAGCTCTGATAACTTTCTGGGACCTCGCCTGTAATATTTTTCGCTTCTCAGACTTTGAGATTACCCCTACTTTGGAGGAGATGGACGGGTACATTAAGTTTGGACGAGATCTAAGGAAGAAACAACTTATATTTCCAAGGGCTCCATCGGTGCACAAATTTTTTGACCTCTTGAATATCAGTAAACAGACAAGTAAAAGTCGCGTGAGCAACGGGTGTTGTGCTTTCCATTTCTTATACTTCAGGTTTGGGCACTCTTCTGGTATTGAAGCGCGTGAAAAGGGGTTGAGCAACAATCAAGATAAGGGTTATTGGCAAATTTATCGCCGATTTGATTTTATTGTGGCGTTCTTAGAGATTATGGTTTTTCCAAATGAGAAAGGGACAGTTGATATTCGTATGGCTAGAATCGCACAGATCCTCACTACCAAGGAAGACCATACACTTGTGTGATTACCCAAAGGGTCATCACCTATTTTCTTATTCATTTCGTGCTTCCGAGGCCTTGAAAACCTTATTTTTAGTCGCCTCGATTTGCGTGTGCATTCCGGGCCCGTACCCGGAAAGCCTAAATGTGAAATTCTATGAAAAATGCTAAAATTTGGTATTAAAATGAATAAGTTTGACTTTGGTCAACATTTTGGGTAAATGGACCTGGACTCGTAATTTGACGGCCCCAAAGGGTTCGTAGAAAAATATAGGACTCGGGCGTATGCCTGGAATCGAATTTCGAGGTTCCAAGCCCGAGAAATAAATTTTTGAGTAAATTTGTTTTTCTTAAATTATTAGGAAAAATTGAAATGAAAATTGATTAGAACGTATTGGTATCATGCCCGTATTTTGGTTCCGGTGCCCGGTACAGATCTTATATGTGGTTTAAGATATTTTTGTGAAGTTTGGTTGAAATCAGACATCGTTTGATGTGTTTCAGACTTAAAACTCTAAATTTGAAAGTTTATGAAGTTTGAAGAAAAAGCTATTGATTTTGTGGTTTGATTCATTATTTTTTGTGTTAATTTGGCAATTTGATCGCACAGTTAAGTTCGTAGGATGTTGTTGAGTTAGTGTATGTGTTTGGTTAGGAGCCTCGAGGGCTCGGGAGTGTTTCAGAGGTTTTTCGGAGTGGTTTCGGACATAGGAAATGTGCAGGTTTGCTTCAGCTATTGTAGAACTCATTTTCTTCTTTGCGTTCGCGATATATCCCATGCATTCGCGAAGCTTAAACTTCATCCTCCTTCACGTTCGCGTCACCCTTTCCACGAACGCGAAGGGCAATTTCGGGCTCATGGGTAAATGGGGGATTTGATTTTGGTCCGAACCTCGTGTTTTGACCAAGCGGGCCCGGGCGATTTTGGAATTTTTGGAAAGAAAGCTTGGAAATCTATAATTAGATATTGGGTTTGATTTGTTTAGCATATATTGATATTATGAAGTCATTATTGTGTATGTTTGATTGAGTTGGATCCGAATTCGAGAGGGAAAGCGGTTGTTGTGGATTGATTTGGCCGTGGAAGTTGAGGTAAGTGTTTGGTTTAACCCTAGCTTGAGGGAATAGGAGTTGAGTCTTATTTGCTACTTGCTAAGTGTCGAGTACGATGTATAGGCATGGTGAAGAGTATCTATACAATGGTGTGTAGCATGACCGTGAGTCCTTAATTGCGAATAGTTGGGATTTTGTTATATCTTCCCTGCTTAATTGATGGCTTCTATGTGTTGTAAAGATCTTGTGAAAGAAATTGTGACCTTTGAAATTCGTGGAGCGTTGGCTCGAGTTGAAATACAATTGTGAAGGTATATGAGACAAATAAATCTTTGGAGCATTGTCTCGAGTGATAATGTGAACTATGAGATGAAAGTGAACGAAAGGTAAAGAGTTAATGATTTGTTCCCTTGCCGGGACGTTATTGATTATTGAATATTTTCCCTTGCCGGGACGTTGAGATTTTTGACGTTGTACCTTTGCCGGGTTTTTAAATTGCTTGTTTGTGTTCCTTTCCCGGGATTTCCATCATTGTTTATTTATTTCATTGCCCTTGTTTGTGATTGTTGTTTGGGTGAGGAAGAGTGTTAAAGCACGAAGGGTGATGTCGTGCATTGTTTGATTATGGTAAGGAAAGAGTGTAAATCACGAAGGGTGACGCCGTGCCATGTTCGCTTATTATGAGAAAAGAGTGTTAAAGCACGAAGGGTGATGTCGTGCCACACGATGTATCATTCCGTGCCGATTCTATTGATATATGTGAGGAATGAGAGTAAAAGCACGAAGGGTAATGCCGTGCACATGTTATTGCTTGGTGAGTATGAGAGTAAAAGCATGAAGGGTGATGCCGTGCAATTGTTGATTTCTGTTTCATTACATACTATTGAGTTGTGTTGTTTTCCTTTGTTACTGGACGACTCTTATTTGGAAATTTTTATATTGCCCACAACATGCTTCCCCTCCCATATTGTTTATCTGTTTTGTATTTCGATTCCGCTGTATATATGTGAAACTGCACAGGTTTATGTGGTAGTCTGGTCTAGCCTCATCACTACTTCGTCGGGGTTAGGCTAGACACTTACCAGAACATAGGGTCGGTTGTGCTGATACTACACTCTATGCTATTTTGCACAGATCCAGGTTTCGAGCAGTAGCAGTGGCAACATTAGTGCGGGAGTAGGCCTTCAATCCAGCGAGACCTGAGGTAGCCTTGCAGGCGTCCGTAGGCTCGACGTCTCCCGTATCCTCTCTTTTAGTCTATTATCTCATTATGTTCGAGAAAAACAATTTATGTTTTCTTTCAGACGCTGTATTTAGTATCTTAGCAGTTCGTGAGTATAGTGACACCAGTCTTCGGTAGAAGATTTGTTGAACTTTTTGCTTTGCTATTCAGTTTTATTTAATACTAAGACTTCTGCTTATCATTGTTGAATTTCATTGTTTATATATTATTGTCGAAGAATCATTAAAAGGATTTGTATATTAATGAAAAAGTAATCAAGTTTGGCTTGCCTAGCTTCCACAAGTAGGCGCCATCATAACCCCCGAGGGTGGGAAATCTGGGTCGTGATAACTTGCTCCGTTGGTATTGGCGGATATCTATCGCGCGTTGACTTTATTCAAAGTCGGGGACCAATTCTTTGAAGGTTACAATATCTTCTTACAAATGTGGATGATCGAGCATCTTTTCCGTCATCCCAGGTTTATGAGTTATGGCTCGAGCCCAATTAACTTCATCACCAGTTAGAAGAGAGGGTAAAGGATTACAATGTGCCAGAAGGATTTGAAGCATGGGTGTCTCATTTGAAAGCTCTCAAAGCAAGTCAAGTTGAGTGGTCTATAGAATGGCTCCCGAAGACAGAAGCCATATACATGACTGCTACCAAAGGCTACTTGAGGTTAATGGGTGTGAAAAGTATTCAGCCGTATGCACCACAGAGGGTCTTAAGACAATTGGGAAGGTATCATATTGTGCCCGAAGATGAAGATCTAAGTACTCAGGTCATAGAGTTACATCCAGAAGCTGCATTGACCGAGGCTTAAGTTCAGCAAGATTGGAATAGCTTCCGGTATCTAAAAAATGGCACCCAGATACCAAATGTCGCAAAGGGGGAAGTGGATCCAAACTATGCTGCTTGGTTTGAGAAAAGGTCTTGTGTGAATAATGAGCCGAAACCCGAACCTGAGAGACCTGCCAAAAGAACTCATGTTCAAGCTTTTGATGACAAAGTCCAAGAAAGATTAGCATGGGGAGAAAAGGAAAAGGCATATCAAGCTGAGATTCATGCCTTGAAAGAATAGCTGAGAAACATGGAATTCAACAATGATCTCCAAGCCCAGGAAGCCGAAAGTGAGAGAAGAAAATTGTTCCAAGAGAATGAAGCTCTCAAAGCCCAAATCCGGAAGATGAAAATAGCAATTGAAAACCCGGGAAGGAGTAGAAAAGACGAAAAGCTCATCTACAATCTTACCCAGAAGGCACGTGATTTCGAGGAAAATTTTCAAAAGACTGAAGTGGAGATAGCAAATGCTCGAGCTAAGTTAGCTAAGGATGCAGGGGAACGAGCCAGTCTCATCCGTCAGCTGAAGGAGAAATACGACAAAGGGATGGTGAGTATGAAGAAAAAGGTCAAGATCCTTGAAAATGAAATGGCTAAGCATGAAAGAGATTTCGAGGCCGAAAGGGAGCATTATTATGCCTTGATAGCACGGTTGGAAAGGGATCTGCAACAATTTCAAGAACAGATCCATGCAACTGAGCAAACTTTGAAAGCTAGAGCCCGACAAATTGGGTATTTATTGCAAGCGAAGGGTAGGATCCGTGAGAGGGTCAGGGCGATTGCAGAGTACATCGTGGTAAAATGTCAAGCATGTGAGGACATGACCCGCACCACTTTCTTCGCGGCAGTCATGACATTTGTCCGGCAGATAATGAATGATTTGGAAAGTCTCCAAGGTGATCTTATAGATGGGCCCGCAGCAGAACCAAACAACACCCCGAGGGCTTCAGGAGCTTTCAAGGCTTTAATGTATTCATGATCTTTGTTTGAGTCGGTACTTTCTGTTTTGAGTTTGTTTAGTCGTTTTGGAGTCTGTTAGGTCCTTTGAGTTGATGTTTAAAAAAGTTTGTTAGTTTCTTTTGAGTCTGTAAGTCTTGAGTCATTATAGTCAAAGTGTTTGTTTTTATGAAAAGTTAAAAATCCCAAAAATATTTTTGTTATTTATTTTTCATTTATATCCCCAAGAACTACGCTTGGTCTAAATCATGCGGGCTCATGATACGTAGGCAATCTCCATAGGATTCGACCATAACCAAATAAAATAAAAAGAAAGAAGGAAAAAGAGAGAGGAAAAGTAAGAGAGAAAAAACACAAGAGGAGAAATAAATAAAAAGAAAATAAGAGCAGAAAAACAAGAGAGAGGCATGAGAGGGTAGAAACAAAAGAGAAAGCAGGAATGAAAGAGAGAGGAAAGAAAGGAAAAGGAAGTTGCAAACAGAAATAAGGAAAAGTCGGGATGACGCAAGCAGTCGAGCAAATGCATAATAGAAATGGTTAACTACTTAGATGCATTCATTCCCCAAATGTACGGCTACCAATCTGTTAAAGCTCTAACTGTTTACAAAATTGTTGTTGATGTGTTGAGTCCAGGAAGGTGGTTAGTTGATTGGCATTCCGGTACCTCATTCCTACAACACCCAGTTTAAGGACAAGCTGAACATGGCCACCCAAGAATTGGAGGTGAGTATTGTTGACCCGTCAAAAGAGGTGGAAGAACTAGATGTTAATGCGATGAAAGAAGAGATGTATAAGCTGAAGCAACAAATGGCTAAAATGTATCAAGCCTAGGCAAAGGGGCATCGACCACCGATTTATCCTGCTAACCCTGCTTACATCCCACCGTTGGCTCAACCTCAAGATCCTCCCACTGTGAACTCATCTCCAGCTTTTCCAACCTACCAACAATGCTATGGCACCACCTCCCAAGCACCACCAGCCCCACCACCCAAACAAGTCTCATACCCTCCCCCACCAACCACTTATGTGTTTTTGGCACCTCCACCTGCTTCATTACATCGATCTTCTAGTGAGCCTCTGTTGCAGACTCACGATAACCATTATTATCCCCCAGACACGACCTTCAAAGCACCATAACCATGTTCTTACACTCCTCATTTTGATCTCTCGGCAGAAACTGAGAAGCCTCCTAAGAATTCTGAGCAGGAGGAGATGGTTAGGAAAGTCAAAAGCTTGGAGCAATCTTTCAGGAATATGCAGGGGCTAGGTGGAAAAGTAAGGGTGGCCTATAAAGACCTGTGTTTGTTCCCAGATATCCAATTATCAGCCGGGTTCAAGCTGCCCAAGTTTGATTTATATGATGGGTATGGTGATCCGGTGGCGCACCTCAGAGGTTTTTGTAGCAAGATGAGAGGGGCAGGTGGAAAAGATGAATTACTGATGGCGTATTTTAGTCAAAGTTTAAGTGGCTCAGCTTTGGAATGGTACACCCGACAAGATCATGGTCGATGGTACACTTGGGATGATCTAGCCCAAGCATTTGCCTGCCATTTTCAGTACAATCTTGAAATTGTCCCAGACCGTCTGTTATTGACCAAGATTGAGAAGAAACCCGGGGAAAGTTTCAGAGAATACGACTTTCGTTGGAGAGAGCAAGCAGTGAGGGTTGACCCTCCTATGAAAGAGAGTGAAATGGTTGATTACTTCTTGCAGGCCTTAGAGCCCACTTATTTCGGTCACTGGTGGTCAGCAGTAGGGAAATCTTTCAATGAAGTGGTGAAATAGGAAGCATGGTAAAGGAAGGACTCAAGTCCAACAAAATCATGAGTTATTCAGCAATCAAGGTGACCTCCCAGGCCATTTAAAACCTCACTGAGGGTGTACTGGGGAAGAAGAAGAAAGAGGACGTTGCGGTAGTTGAGTCAAGAGCTTGGTCTGGGGGCCTATCACCTTACTATAACTAGCCTCGACCACACCCCTAAACTTACCCCCACACTCCATATAGCCCACCACAACACTACTACCCACCTCCAGATCCCCACTTCTCCATCCATCAGGCACAAGCATACCTTCAACCTCCTACCCATACGCAATAGCATGCACCAACCTCACATAATACTTACCCAGCTCCACAAAGCACCTACCTACCCCCAAGAGCCTACGAAAATTCCCCTGGAATAGGTTTCCGACCAAACCAAGCCTTCAAGAATGAGAGGGTACAAAAGAAAAAGACTTTCACTCTATTGGGAGAATCATATACCAGTCTATTCCACAAGTTGAGACAGTTGGGTATGTTGAACCCAATTGAGCCTAAACTGCCAAACCCCCCTCCGAGGAATCTTGACCACTCGATGAGTTGTGAATATTGTTCAGGAGCCCCGGGGCATGACACAGAAAAATGTTGGAAATTGAAAACAACCATTCAAGAGCTCATTGACACCCGTCGAATCGAGGTTCAGGCCCCAGAGGGGCCTAATATCAACCTGAATCCGTTGCCGGCCCATCATGAGACCAATATGATTGAGATAGTGCAAAAAGGAGGAGAGCCTAAGAAGCCCTCACAGACTGTAATGATGATCAGGTCCAGTGAAGTCAGGCCAAGTGAGAAGTCAAGTAGTGAGAAGTCGTTGATCAAGTTGAAAGAGACAGATAGTAAACCAATTGTAGTGGTTCAGAAGAAGTCTTTAAGCAGGGTTGCAGTAAAATAGGGGAACGCAAAAGTGGTGGTACCAGGGGCATTAAACAAGCCTGTTGTGGTTGTGGTAGGTGCTTGCACAGAGTCGATTATTCTCAAACCAATAACCCAGCTGCCAATAGTCAACGGCAAGTCCGTCCCTTGGAACTATGGCTGAATGTCTGTGATTTACAAAGGGAAAGAAGTTAGAGAGGAAGTTTGTGAAACTCATGGTCTTACTCGCTCGGGGAGATGCTTTGCCCCCAAGGAGTTAAGAAAAGCCAAAACCTCCAAAGATAACTTAGTGCTGGTAAAGAAAGCTGTGATCGAAGTAGAGGCAGAAGAATTCTTGAAGAAGATGAAGGTGAAGGACTATTCCATTATAGGGCAATTGAGGAAAACACCTGCTCAAATATCCTTGCTCTCATTGCTAATCCATTCCGATGAGCACCGTCGGGCACTGATGAAAATTTTGAATGAGGCCCATGTTCCCGACAAGATATCGGTAAATCACTTGGAGAAAATAGCAAACAAAATATTTGAGGTGAAGAGAGTTACCTTCTCCGATGATGAGTTGCCCATGGAGGGTACTGAGCATAATAGGGCCCTTTATTTGACAGTGAAGTGTGAAGATTCTACGGTAACCCAAGTTCTGGTCGACAATGGGTCTAGTGCAAACATTTGCCCTCTCTCCACGCTGAAAAAGATGAAAGTTGACAATGATAGAATTCACAAAAATAGCATTTGTGTTCGAGGGTTCGACGGCGGGGGCAAAGATTCAGTGGGTGATATAATACTAGAGTTGACAATAGGGCCCGACGAGTTCACTATGGAATTCCAAGTGTTGGACGTGGCGGTTTCTTACAATCTTTTATTGGGGCGACCCTGGATTCATGCCACCAAGGCAGTGCCTTCTACCTTGCACCAGATGGTTAAATTTGAATGGGACATACAAGAAATTGTGGTGCACGGTGAGGATAATCTGTGTGCCCTGGGTGATGCCATTGTACCTTTCATCAAAGCTGAAGACGACAAGGGTCCATGGGTCTATCAGGTCTTTGACACAGTATCAGTTGAAAAGATCCTAGAAGGTGAGTGTGTTCCAATTCCTAAAGTAGCAGCCGCATCAGTCATGCTGTCTTCGGAGATGTTGAAGAATGGCTTCGTACCTGGCAAGGGTTTGGGACTTCTCTTCAAGGCATCGTACAACCAGTGTCTCTTCCTAAAAACCTTGATTCTTTTGGTTTGGGGTTCAAGCCTACAGCTGCAGACATAAGGCGAGCTAGAAAATTGAAACAGAGAGCATGGGTTCTTCCAAAGCCCATCCCACGGCTGTCCAGATCATTTGTCAGGCCTAGTACCAGAAAGCACCTAGTATCAACAGTTCCCTGTTCATTGATTGATGTTGATGGAGATTTAGATAAGGGGTTCGAGAGGCCGTTCAACGAGGTAAATATGGTGGAAGCTGGAGAAGGATCAAGCAAGGCAAATGTGCAATTTGTGGTGCCCTGTATAAAGATCAACAATTGGGAAGCTACTCCTCTTCCTACTCGGAGGGAGTCGTGGTAGTCGGCTTTGATTTTCTTTCAGTTTAATCTGGATTATTTCCAGGGTTGTAATTCAGATGCTATGTTCCGTCCGTTTGGATGAGTTAAACCTTATTATCTTTAAATTTCAATGAAGTGCAATTTCCCTTCTTTTCATTCCTGATATTTTTATTTTTGTTTTTCTTTTCTTTCTTGTACAGTCCTTTTTATGTTGGTTTCAGTGACATGACATGCATGAGGAATCTCCGGCCCAGTCTTAAATGCCAATCTAATTCTGAAATAATAATACAAGAGATTGAGTGCGATGATGAAGTGGAATATGATGATGAGAAAGCCTTTGAGGAAATTAGTAAAAAATTAAGCCATTTTGAAGAAAAACCCAAACCTAACCTGAATGATATAAAAGCAATCAACTTAGGGGATCAGGATAATGTCCGGGAAACTAAAATAAGTGTCCATTTGGAACCACAGCTCAGAGAGGAGATAATTAAAGCATTGTCTGAGTACAAAGATGTCTTTGCATGGTCGTATGATGACATTTTGGGTTTAAGCACTGATTTGGTCGTCCACAAATTGCCCACCGACCCAGCATTCCCTCCTGTCAAGCAGAAGCTGAGGAAGTTTAAAACTGATATGAGTGTGAAGATAAGTTACCAAGCAGTTTGATGCAAAGGTCATTCGGGTCACGCGGTATCCCACCTGGCTAGCCAATGTTGTGCCTGTACCAAAGAAAGATGGTAAGACCAGGGTGTGCGTTGATTACCATAATCTCAACAAGGCAAGTCCGAAGGATAACTTCCCATTACCAAACATCCACATATTGATTGACAATTGTGCCAAACATGAGATTGGTTCTTTTGTGGATTTTTATATGGTCTATCACCAGATCTTAATGGATGAGGAAGATGGAGAAAAGACGGCATTCATCATGCCATGGGGAACATACTGCTACAGGGTCATGCCATTTGGTTTGAAAAATGCTGGGGCAACCTATATGAGAGCAATGACAACCATATTCCACGACATGATACACAAGGAGATCGAGGTATATATGGATGATGTAATTATAAAGGCTAGGAAGCAGTCTGACCACGCCCGGGATCTGAGAAAGTTCTTCCAAAGGCTTCGCAGGTACAATCTCAAGCTCAATCCTACGAAATGTGCTTTCGGTGTTCCATCTGGAAAATTGTTGGGATTTGTAGTCAGTTGTTGAGGTATTGAGCTGGACCCATAAAAAATCAAAGCCATCCAAGAATTGCCACCTCCGAAGAACAAGACTGAGGTGTTGAGTCTGTTAGGGAGATTGAATTATATCAGCAGGTTTATCGCTCAGCTTACGACAACTTGTGAGCCTATTTTCAAGCTGTTAAAGAAGGATGTTGCGATCAAGTGGACAGACGAATGTCAAGAAGCATTTGATAAGATAAAGGGGTATCTGTCAAACCCACCGATGTTGGTCCCGCTAGAACTAGGGAGGCCTTTGATTCTGTATTTGACGGTGTTTAACAACTCGTTTGGATGTGTGTTAGGTCAGCACGACATCACCAACAGGAAAGAGCAGGCCATATACTACCTCAGCAAGAAGTTCACAGCTTACGAGGTTAAGTATACTCAGCTTGAGAGGACGTGTTGCACCCTAACTTGGGTAGCACAGAAGTTGAAACATTACCTGTCATCGTATACCACTTACCTCATCTCTCTGTTAGATCCGTTGAAATATATTTTTCAGAAGGCCATGCCCACAGGGAGGCTCGTAAAGTGGCAAATCTTGCTCACGGAATTTGACATTGTTTATGTGACCCGGACTACAATGAAATCACAAGCGTTAGCTGACCACCTGGCTGAGAATCCAGTAGATGAACAATATGAACCTTCGAAGACATACATCCCTGACGAAGAGGTAATGCAAGTTGATGAGTTGGAACAAGTTGAGAAGCCAGGATAGAAACTTTTCTTTGATGGGGCTGCCAATATGAAAGGCATTGGGATAGGAGCGGTACTTATTTCTGAAACAGGGCAGCACTACCCTGTTACGACTCAGCTTTGTTTCTATTGTATTGATAACATGGCCGAGTATGAGGCATGCATCTTGGGTTTGAGGTTAGCTGTGGATATGGGTGTCTAGGAAGTCTTGGTCATGGGTGACTCGGACCTTCTGGTATGCCAGATTCAAGGAGAATGGGAAACACGAGATTTAAAGCTTATACCATACCGACAATGTTTGCATGATCTTTGTCAACGGTTTCAATCAATAGAATTGAGTAATATTCTAAGGATTTATAATGAAGTTGCTGATGCTTTGGCTACGCTGGCGTCAATGTTACATCATCCAGATAAAGCCTATTTGGACCCTTTGCAGATTCAGGTCCGCGATCAACATGCTTACTATAATATGGTGGAAGAAGAACTTGATGGTGAGCCATGGTTCCACGATATCAAAGAATACCTTAGAATGGGAGTGTATCCAGTACAAGCCACAGGGGATTCAAAGAGAGTAATTCGACGTTCGGCAAGTGGATTTTTCTTCAATGGAGGGGTATTGTACAAAAGAACTCCAGATCATGGGTTGTTGAGATGCATAGATGCTAGACAGACCACAACTATTATGGCCGAAGTACATTCGGGAGTTTGTGGACCAAATATGAGTGGGTACGTGCTAGCAAAGAAGATTCTCCGAGCAGGTTATTATTGGCTTACTATGGAGCGAGATTGTATCAGTTTTGTGCGCAGATGTCATCAATGTCAAGTTCATGGAGATTTGATTCATTCCCTACCATCGGAATTGCACACAATGTCTGCACCTTGGCCTTTTGTTGCGTGGGGCATAGATGTCATTGGGCCAATTGAGCCAGCAACATCAAATGGGCAAGGTTCATTCTGGTGGCTATTGATTATTTAACCAAGTGGGTTGAGGCTAAAACGTTCAAGTCTGTGACCAAGAAAGTGGTGGTTGATTTTGTGCACTCAAACATCATCTGTCGGTTTGGGATACCAAAGGTGATCATTACAGATAATGGGGCTAATCTTAATAGCCTTCTGATGAAAGAGGTATGTCAGCAATTCAAGATTATACATCACAATTCCACCCCTTACCGCCCCAAGGCAAACAGAGTAGTCGAGGCGGCCAACAAGAATATAAAAAAGATACTACGAAAGATGGTGGAGAGTTCCAGACAGTGGCATAAAAAGCTACCTTTTGCATTGCTGGGTTATCGCACTACTGTTCGTACTTTAGTAGGGGCGACCCCTTATTTGTTAGTGTATGGCACCGAGGCAGTGATACCTGAAGAGGTGGAAATTCCATCCCTTCGGATTGTCGCAGAAGCTGAAATTGATGATGATGAACGGGTCAAAGCCTGCTTGTAGCAATTGAGTTTGATCAATGAGAAAATATTGGCAGCAGTATGTCATGGTCTGTTGTATCAACAAAGAATGGCGAGAGCATATAATAAGAAGGTACGCCCATGAAAGTTTGAAGTGGTTCAGCAAGTGTTGAGGCGTATTCTTCCATATCAGGCTGAGGCCAAAGGCATGTTCGTCCTAAATTGGCAGGGGCCGTTTGTAACGACTCGGCCGGTCATTTTTTGGAATTTACTCCCCGAAACCCCCATTAACTGCTTTCCCTAAGTTCATTTTTGCTATTTTGGTTTGCCGGGACGCTCAGTTCTAGGATTCGGAGTGTTTTGGGACACTTAGTCCCTAAATGAGAGCTTAAGAGTTGAAAAATGCTCCGTATTTGGAACAGTGTGAAGACGACCTCGGAATGGAAATCCGATGGTTCTGTTAGCTCCGTTAGGTGATTTCGGGGTTGGGAGCGTGTTCGGAATGTTATTTGGAGGTCCGTAGCTCTTTTAGGCTTGAAATGTCGAAGTTTGAATTTTTGAAGTTTCCGGACCAATAGTGAGTTTTTGATCCGAGGGTCGGATTTGAATTCCAGAAGTTTCTGTAGCTCCGTCAGGTCATTTGGGAGGCGTGTGCAAAATTTCAGATCATTCGGACAAGGTTTGGATAGGTTTTTGATCGAAAGTGTGTTTGGTTAGAATTTGAAGTTCATAGGCTTG
>MU712054.1:3230-15603 GCA_026770625.1 Nicotiana glauca | reverse complement strand
GGAGATGATGATTACACGATAACATTATGCGTACAATCAGGTACCGGTGTTGTGCGAATGATCCATGTAATGTATGAACTTAGGAGCCCCTTCCTCTTTATTAGTTGGTTATTTTCGGATTTTTCAAAAGTTGCCCAAAACCTTTTTCAAACTTCTGCTTCTGTTTATTTCCCTAAGTTATTTACATCATTATTTGATATCTCCCCTCATTGCATATCTCTTCTTAAATTGCAAAGCTGCTATCTTCTAAATTTCAGCATCTTTAAATTTTTTATTTGTAACAGTTTTTCCGTATTTGCAATGCTTGCTTGTTTACCTATTTGCTTGCATTTAAAGTCACAATTGTAGCATGGCCGGGAACCACGCTAGTGGATCTTGACGGGTGCCTAACACCTTCCCCTTGGGATAATTTCAAGCCCTTACCCGACTCTGGTTTTCATCTTTAATTCTTCTTAAAGTGTCCTAATGCACTATAATCATTAGGTGGCGACTATCCAAAATCTCAAAAAACCCAATTCCCAAAGTGGGAAAAGAGTTGTCTTCCCGAATGTCGTGTACCCAATTTCGCCTTAGAAAAAGGGGGCGTCGACAAGGACCTCGTTTTATCTCTTGCATATCATTATTCAAAGGCATCATGGTTCGCAGGCATCATTCTCATAGCCCGAGAACATCATTTCATAGCCTACGAATCTTTTATTATACGCTTCATGGCCCAGGACGTAATGGTCTGAGGACATCATCCTAACCGTCCAAAGACAACATTCATGGTCCAATGGGAACTTGCATCACGTTTATATTTACGCACAATATATTTTGGTATTACTCACTTGTAGGTACACCGGCTAGCAACGACTGTCTCAGCAGGAGCGATCCCACTCCAGTTCCCGCAACCTATCAAACCCTGACCATCCTTCCCAACCTGAACAACGCGTCCGTCTTTCGAAATCTCCATCAACATGTTTCACCGACGGATCCCGAACTACATATGGCCTGATTCCTGTAAGAGCAGGGATATGTAGGTAGCTCAAGAACCAGAGCTCGGTCAAATTCTTCAAATCGTTTCGTTTGGTCAAATTGGCCATCATATCTTTACCCGACAACTCTTTCATCCTTCCCGGGTAAAGAGGGGCAGCTATTGATACCCAATTTTTTCCTATGTAACTTTCATATACAAAATACTCTCAAAATAGCATATATAAGAATATCTAAGCATTTTGGCATTTTTCCTAATTTTTAAGGATTTTAAAATCAATTTATTGTCCATTTTTAGCAGTACAAAAATCAATAGTTATTCCCAAAATTATCATTTTTGATGAATAACTTATTTTATTCTCATAGTTAGACCAAAATATAGTTAAGGTAATTTTTCTATATTTTTACAAAATTATTTGGTATTTAAAAGACTAAATTGCATATAATTACAATTATAGCCTACTTTAAGATTAATAGCATTTTGTAATTGTAGGGATCCAGTATTTTTAAATTAATGTTTATATACTATTAATCATTTCAGTACTTCAATTATCCTTTTAAATTATTTTACTATTTTTTATAAAATAAAAGGGGAAAATTGGCTATTTAACATTTAACCTAATTTTATTTCAAATACAGCCCCATTTCCTTTTAAAATTAACCCCCCAATTAACCCAATTTCAAGTCACAAATTACCAATTTCAATTTAACCCGACCCCTGACCCACTTATCCAACCCGCCCGGTTCCCTATTCAATCTAGGCCGTTGATCTAAATAATTAACGACCATATTTCGTTCTTTTCTTTTTAATTCACCAACCCCACCCGAACCCTAGCCATTTCTCACCAACCGCTTCCTCTGAATCCTCTCATCCCTCAAACTCTATCGAATGTTCCTGAAACCCTAATCGCCTTTTACCCTTTTCAACCTCCAACTCACCGGAATCCATGTCCTCTCAGGCCATGGATGACCTATACTCACCTCCTATTACTCCTATGTGCCTGATACTTGAAGATTCGAGGCTATACCTCGAAGGTCTTCATTCAGACCTCCACTGACTCGAGGTTTCCGGCCATCTCCGGCCTTGCTCCAGCATATCCTAGCCTTCTGAGTCTGATTCCGACCTTGTCCGACTCCGATCGATGACTTTTCCAAGCCTTTCTCATTCTAGGGTTCCTCTGAAACCCTAACCTTTTGAGGTTTTCTCCTATTCTTTTTAAATCTGTTGTGTATCTATGCTCTACTTGAGTTTTCAAACGATTTCCCTAATTTTTCTTTTGAAAATTACTTTCAAAAAACCTTTCTTTTTGATTTAGGGTTTTCTGGAAAATGTTTAAGTGTTTTATGATTTTTCTTCTTTGTTATTCGTGTGTTTGCCTCTACTGTGTTCTCGTATCATCTTTTGTATGCTTCTCTTACTGTGTTTTCCTATACTATTGTCTTGTAGACTTCTCTACTGTATTTTTTTACCATGTTCTTATATGTTTATCTTACTGTGTTTTCCTATTTGCTTTTCTGCTATACTTTTCCGGTGAATCTTGTGTTCTTCTACTGTATTTCCCTTGCTAAGTTCTTATGTTTCTTTATTTGCCTTCTACTGAACCTTGTTTAAATTTCTTCTAAGCATGCTTTTTCTACTGTTCTTATCAATATTTGCCATTATGTTCTTTGAATCCTTCTACTGTGATTGCATGTTACTTTATTTCATAAGTTCTGTTGTTAAAGAAGCATTCCTTTTCTGAAACTTCTGAACATGATTTTTTATTTAATTGCCTGCCTTGCTTCATGGTTTGCTTGAATTAGGGTTTCACTTCGAAACCCCTAATTCTTTCAGATTGACTTCGAGTCTTTGAATTGAGTTTGGACTTCTTTGTCCTCATATGACTCTGACCTTTTGCTAAACTCTTCTAGACTTTCTAACTAATTTACACGACAGTTTTTTTTATGCTCACATACTCCTTATATATGATGAATTTTCCTTTAATTGGTTTTCAATTTTGCAATTAGTGTAAACTTCCTTCTGAATATAGCTTGATTTATTTCTTTCTATCTTTTACTGATTCCCTAGGTGACTGTACTTAGGTAAAACCCTTCTTTGTTTTTGTGACTTGGTTCATTCATACCAAATTTCAGACCTTTATGATTTATTGGCTGTCAATTGATTCCCTTGCCTTATTTGCGCAAACTGAGTATTTTCAAAACCGTGTCCTTAAATAACCTTTATGTATTTGCCTTTAATTGCATGTTTTGCACAAAGGGTTTGATTAATTTCTTTCCTTAATTGGTTTATACCGTTTGAATCTGAATCCCTTATTTAAAAGGAGTCTTATGTAATTGACAATCAGGCTTCAATTATTTTCTTACCTTATTTTCTCACGACTTTCACACTATAAATATACGACCCCTTTTTCACAAGACACACGACTGAATACACTTCAAACTACACAATTTCACAATCTCTTCTTAACTCTCACTTAAGAGTATTCTGTCTTCCTGTCTGCACTTTGGCTTTTACAAGACTACTGCTTTCTCTTTACTTGTCTCTTTGAAACTGGTATGTCCTAACTTAATTTTCAGCATCACCCCAATGTGTTTATATATAGTCCTTGTATCCATGTCTATTTTGTTTTCTATAAAGTTTTAACTTAATATGCCTATATGCTACTGCTTTCTTCTCTTTCTTGTGAACACTTGCTCCCTATCCCATTACCCCCTATGTGTTTGTGAGTGGTGACTTAGGGCATGGCAACAAGAATTGTTGTCCATGTACTGAGTTTTGACCCCCTGACCCCTAAGTAGGCTGGAGGTTGTGCCAGTATGTCTCATTGCTGGGTATGGCCCTTTGCTTGCTCTTTCCTTGTACCCTGCTTCTATTATGAATCCCCATACCCCATTCCCCTATGTGTGCTAAGTTAAAGTTCATGGCCTGGCAACATCCAAATTGCTGTCCAGGCCTGAACCTGACCTTCAATAGGTCTAACTCTCCAATTTAAAACTGACAGGCTAGTCAGGGGTGTGCCAGCATCCCAATTGCTGGGCATGACCACCAGCTTGCCATGGCCTTCCCTAACCCCTCCTCTATTGCACTTACACTTACTCCTAGACTCTAAGTTCTTCCCCCTCCTATGAGCTTTGCCTTGGGACTTTGAGTTCCCTCTGAACTTGGATATTTGAGGGCTGACCCTTCCACACTGCACTATAATTCCGTAATGATATTTGGGGTGTAAGCATTGCCTGGAGTTCATGAAGCTCCTTTGAACTTTGACACATCCCAAATAAGAGAAAGGCTTTGGAAATCTGATCTTTGGAAGTTGGTTTATTTCATGTATCAAACTAGGAGTCTGAATTAGGCTCTCCTTGGTTGGAATTTTAATTTCTGATGTAATTTACTTTTTTATGGATTCATTCAAGTTGTAATAATTTGTAATAACTATGAGGTGTATAGTAAAAAAAATGGGGAGGGTCTCTCATGTTATGCATGTGGGGTAGATATCATGCTTTCGGTTTTATTTCTACAATCACATCATTTTCGTTTATGTATCTGCTTATAGATATCCTGCCAATAGGTCATTTCATTATACATCTAGAAATCCTGCCTATAAGTCATTTCATTACACATTTAGAAATCATGTCTATGAGTTTATTCACATCTGCATTTAGAAATCATGCTTATAAGTTTATTCATTACGTATTTAGAAATCATGTCTATAAGTTTATTCCCATCTGTATATAGAAATCATGTCTATAAGTTTATTCACATCTGCATATAGAAATCATGTCTATAAGTTTATCCACATCTGCATATAGAAATCATGCATATGAGTATATTCATATGCATATCGAGACCATGACTATAGGGTTTTTTTTGCACTTCTGCATATCATCTATCACTAGGCAAACGGTTCATAGGCTCAAATAACGAAAATTTACTCTAGATACCATGTCTATAGGACTCCTGCACACTTTTATAAACGTTTTAAATCAATCACGCTTAGAAAGCATGCATATAGGAATAACTAATGAATCTGAATCGTCTATGTCGCTTACAAGTCTAAAATCAGTGGTAAAGTCATTTTAAAATCTGTAGAACTTTTGTGTGTTTCTAAAATCAGTGATCCTTCTTTAAAATTAGTATGCCTTCTGCATTGTTAGATATCATGATTACATGCCTCATCTAGGCAAACCTATAGGTAATTAATCATTTATACTGTTCTTAATAATTACAACCAGCAGGCAGGTCTAATCTGGACTTCTTATCTGAAAATATGTGATATATCAACCACCCTTCCTATGTTAAGTTTAATTAAAGACCTAACTAGTATTTGAAGTCATGCTATGTATTTGCCTTTAAGTGAGGAGGCCTGTTTGAGCCCTAATTACTGTTTGCTTCTTCCCTTATTTGATTATATGTTTTGTTTGTCGCCTAGACTTTTATCCTTTCTTAAACTTCTGAAAAGCTCCAACTCCCTTCCCTTTAGGACTAGTAGTCTCAAATGCCTCCGGGACTGGTAGGATCGGGGCGGGTACTAGTATGCAATAAGTAACGAAACCATTCCGCGTTTAATACCTTAACGGGGTGGGAAAGGGTAGATATGGATATGATGACCGGTGCGCTAATACCTCGTGTATCCCCTCTTTGAGGAGTTATTACCGGGTATTGCATTGATTTGATCCATATTTTAAATAAACCTAGGATCCCCTTCCCCTTTACTCGTTTATATTTGTTCAAATTATTTTTCTTAAATTTCTGCTATCTTTATTTCTTCAAACTCTCAATCCACTTGCAACATTATGTGAAAACCCCTTCTATCTGAGACCTTTATTTGCTTACTTGTTGTTTAAAGTCACAATTATAACATGGCCGGGAACCACACTAGTGGATCTTGAGGGGTGCCTAACACCGTCCCCGTCGAGATAATTTCTAGCCCTTACCCAAACTCTGGTTCTTCAAACTCAAACCCTTCTTAGTGTCCTAATGCACTTAATCATTAGGTGGCGACTCTTAAACTCCAAAACCCAATTCCCAAAAGGTAAAAGAGTTGTCCTTCCAAATGTCGTAAACCCGATTTCGCCTTTAAAGAAAATGGGGCATCGACAACTCTGGCATAGAGGTCTCTGACATTACCTTTCCTTCATGAATCAAGCGCCCTCACACAACAAAAGAGAGTAGTTCCACACAATAAAATTTAAGAACACTTCGGAACTCAAGATAGAAAGAATTCACTCACTCTCAGAAATAACATTCATATGCCATAAAAGTTGCACCATAAGCTTGTCCGTTGTGTACTGCTCCACTAATCCAGCTCATTTAATCTAGGACCAATTAGGACTTTATTTGGTTATAATGTAGGTTACGGGACGGGTAGGATACATTTAGATATAAGAGTGACTACACCTCCCCAAGCACTTTAATACATATACTTTAACATTCAAACCCCATACTTATATCACACCCAAACTCCACCTTCACATCAATGTATATTACCCCATTCTTCTTTAAGCACACTTACATCAAGATCCACCACTTATGAAGGAATTCCTTTTTTCTTTTCACAACAATCCAAATATTTTTTTTCATTTTTTTTCAATTCAAGTGGCTCTTACTTTTTTTTCAAAACAGTGCACCTTTCTCCTTATTTTATTAGTTCCACTCAAAAGCCAAACCAACCACCCCACACTTTAATTTTTACACAGTTCATAATAATTCAAGTGCTCATGAGAGGTTAAATGTTTCAAATAGTGATTAATTCAAACAAATGGGTAAGGCTTGTAATGTGATTGCCAAAGAAACAAGATTATAGGTTCAAAGGGGTTAACTACGATACATAAGAATTAGGTGGATAAAATATACATATCTAGCTCAACAAAGAAACGCCTATATCACTTCCAAGACTGAACAAAACTACTATTTTGCTTTGCAAACACACAGGGCAAGTTCTAGGCATCTAATTCAATGCACATAATATAACAAATCCTTACACACATATGGAACTTAACTCACTCAGGATTGGTTTTATCAAGATACTCTAGTCAAAGCAGTTAAGCATCACAACCAAAGTACTCACTATTCTCAAGGAATAACAAAGTCAAGAGATATTGCTTCAATTAAAAACACAACACAATGGGTCCTACTCCAAAAAAAATTAACTACACCCGATTCAAACAAAACCCTTGGAAAAGAACCGCGGCACAAAGAAAAATCAAGGGGGAATTATTACACTACCTACAAAGAAAATCTTTTTTTTTTAGACTTAAATCCCTCAAGAAAATTGTTTAATAGATCCATCATCGGAAAAAGTCCAATCTTTTCTATTTTAAAAAAAATTATTCAATTAAACTAACACACTAAAATAGCATAGAAAGTCACCCAGACAATCTCCTCACCCCACACTTAAAATTGTAAATTGTCCCCAATGCACACCATAACTAATAAAAGGGTAAAAGAGACTCTCTGGTAGGCCAAAGGCCGAAGCACTAACAGCTCATGGGGTACTCAGACCTCTCCCAAGCTTAGTCCTTCATGCGAGTACCTTACACGTAGTTCCAACCATTTGGTTTGCTGTTGCATCCTTCCAATGACTTTGCTTTCCATGCTCCTAGAAAATAAAAAATCGACACTAAAAAAATATAAAAAAAATTAATAATAAAAAAACAAAAGAAAGCAGTAAAGTTGGGTTGCCTCCCGACAAGCGCTTGATCTAGCGTCGCGGCACGGCGTGAATCACTTTATGCCTCCACTTCAAACTTATGAATTGGATCCTAAGTTTTGATTCTGCTCTATGATCATGCTCCTGAGGTGGTGGAATGAATCTGACTAGCCCAATAAAACAATGTAGTATTCTGCACTTCTTGGCCTTTAGATGAGATGTGTATTCCCAACTTTTTGGCAAGAAGAATTCCAGAATGTAGGCATCTTGTTCCTTACTCCTTGACTCCTCAATTGGCTAGGATGACTCTATTTCCATATCATCATCCAAACATAATGTCGAAAAATGCTTGGAGTGTGGACCAATGCGCTCAAACACACTAACTTCAGGACTTTCAACATCCTCAACATCATTCACACTAGATTCAACTAATTTGTATCTTCAATGTCCCTGGTTGACTCTAATATTACTTCTTCAACATCGACATCCTCAAATTCTAGCTGGATAGATTGTTGGTGTTCTACTCTAACCTCCTCCTCTAGCTTATCCTCGTATTTTTAAAAATCCTCCAGTATAATGGCAATTTCTGCAGCCAATTCATAGTCATATTGGCTACTATCCACAATGTCAACTTGTTGCGCTTTACAAGGTTCAATTAATTTATTCCCTTGAGCCTCCAAGTTGTGAATAGTTGCCCCTTTCCTTTGTATCCGCAATTGTATCTCATCATATTGATCCATAAGGCACTTTGTCATATCCTCGATCTCTTTAAGGTCCTCATACCTGGGTTCTTTATTCCTATTAACTTCACAAGAAAAAGAAGAACCATCAAAGTAAGGGGTTGGGGGAAGATAAGAAATATAAGCACAACCATGAAAGTGACCATTTTGAACACCATATATATCCCACACATTCCACACATAAAATTGAGTTGGTGCACATAACTCGCTCTCAGGAATATTTTGATAATTTTGCCCTGAGTGATTTCCTCCACTAAATGCATTAGAAGGATCTAAAGTAGAATTACCAATATCAAAACCCTCATAATTCCAAGATGCCATATTTCTCAAATTAATAAGTAAAAAAAATCAAGTACAAAAAATAAAAATAATAGTTACCGCTAGTTCTCCGGCAACGGCGCCAAAATTTGATCATGCCTAACTATGCCTGATAAAAAGGACTAAGTGGTCATTGAAATATAATCCAATTTACAAGTCCGTAGTTGAATCCCACAGAGAACTAAGGCTTAGCCACGGTTGTTCAATATCGCTAAGAAACACAAGTCCAAACAATTTCCTAATTATAAAGATTATAATGTTTATTTTTATCTAATTAACTAAAAAGTACTAGAAAGTCGTAAAAGTATCAATTAACAAGGATAAGGATTGGAGTCAAGATTAAGGAGGTCTAGAGTTATCATTTCCCCAATTGTCGGAATCCTTCCCGCTACGTTTTCTATAAATTCGCCTAAGTATTCTCTACCAATCATGAGCGCTTTGACTGTCGTAACTCTCTCTCGAGTAATTATCACGATTTACTAGACGCACTCTCCCAAGTTAAGCTAGCTTACTTTTGTTACAACTCACTTAGATCGCACCCAAGATTTCGTTATCCCTAATTCCACCTTTAAACCCTTGGTTATTGATTCCTCACATACGTCGGGAGTAATGTTGTTCAACAACTACCTAAATATGCACTCTCTCCCGAGTAATACATACTAAATGGGCACAACTAATTGAGAGCTCTTCAACCAACCACAATATAAATGTAGTTAAACAAATAGAGAAAAGCCATGGCTCAATTATATAAAAACATAACAAGAATTTATCCTACAAAAGGTTCTATCAAAACTATAGAAAATAAATTAGCTATTCATAATAGTATATAAAACTACAATACTAAAAGTCAAAACAAACAATGAAAAATAGGAAGAGGAAGGAAAAACTCGTAGAAGAATTCCCCGCCTTGCTCCTATTGTGTCTCTGCCTCCTTAGGTCGAATCTATGTCAAAAATTGGTCTCCCCTGCCTCCTTAGGTCTAAATTATGTCAAAAGTGTGTCCAACCTCTTAAAATACCATTTTCCATGTATATATACCAAGTAGGGTCGAGCCCAAACAATTATACCTTCTTCTACACGAACAATGACAAGTTTTCAGGCCTGGATGGCCGCGGATGCGGTGGGAGCGCGGTAGAACCGCGGTATATGGCAAGTATACTGCCTCAGCCCGCCTCAGGTTCGCAGTCACGATTTTGACCACGTTCTTTACCCTATTCCTTTTGGAATTTGGAAAAACATAAAACATAAAAGTTGTAATCCTTTAAATTATCTTTCCAATCATATATTGTGGAGCCCAAATGGAGTTCTAACAAAAATGTTATGTGCATTTTACTAGATAGTGCGCAATATGCCTACTCAATTCTTCGTTTTGTTGCTCTATGATCCGTTGATCCCCGAATACGATCCCGGCTTAATTCCTTGGGCTTTTACTCAGACTTTAAAGCTCTAAATCAATTGAATTCATTTCATAATATCTATATAGCTCGGAATCACTCTTGCAAGGCATAAAATATACAATTAGTGCAAAACACTAACGATTAAAGATCAAACTCAATTAAAGTGTAGTAAATTAGAGTGTAATAATCGACTAAAATATGTAATTATAGTCTATCATCAACCTTTTTAATTAAGAATTTATCTTGAAACGGGTCACGCGTATGTGTACCTATTTGTTTGGCGCGTCAAAAATCATGTCATGCGAACGTGTCCATAATTAATAACCTTTTATTATTATTCAGAAAGTTTGGCTGAAGTTACACGAACGCATACTCCAGCTTTGTTTTTTAGCAATCGTAATCATGTTACGCGACCATGTCCACAACCACGATAGTATATTAAACGTGCCTAAAGCAAACTACGAACACTTGTCATTTTTATATCTAAGTTATGAAATTAATACGAGGGCCATGTATAATTAAATGGTGGATGACACACCTCGGACTATATAAACTAAATTTAATTAGTGGCATATTAAAACAATTGTATTATTAAGAAAAAATGGTCAAAGTTGCGCGAATGCATACTCCGAATTGATTTTTAAAATTGTAATCATGTCACACGAACGTGTACACAATCACAATTGTACTTTAACGCGCCGAAAGGCTTTTCTATAAATATTTATTTTTAAATAACGAGTTATGACATTTATGAGGGCCATGACACACCTCAATGGGAAAAAACTTGATCGAAACAGCCTGCTAGCATTTGTTAAGAAAAAGTTCGAACCATTAGTGAAAGAGCGTGGGATACATGCTAATCCTTGCATTATATTCGGGCCAACTACAAGCCCAAATCACTTACAGAAAAAGTAGAAACAAACGAGGAGAAAAGGGGATTAGGCTTAACCAAAAGGTATAGATGAGTATTGGGCTCAATTGAGCCCAAAAAATGAAACTGGGCAAAAGGGTCGATGAGTTTCAAGCGGGCCACATGATAGGGACCAAGGCTAAAGACCCTTGGGCCTAAGATTTGGCCCAAGATCCAAAGAGAACTATATCTGATGGTTTTGGGCCTTGCATTGGACACACTAACCCAACAGGCCCATGACATGCCTCCTGATACTTTTTGCCTTAGTCACATGCATACAGTTTCTAACATGGAAATCAATTTGCTGAAATTAACTACCAGCCACATGCATTTGAACATTAAAACTATTACTAAGCTTCTATTGAATTCATACACAACAATTCTAACAGTAAAGGCGCTCTAAACATTTGAATCAAGTGACACAATGCAATAGTAGTTCTTAAGCTCATTCAGATACTAAAACCAACATCCGAAAAAACAAAATCATGATGAGAATTAATTTGGAACTTAACATCACCACTAACCTGAAACAATTCAATCAAAATCCAACAAAAAAGATGCTACTCATCTAAATTAAACCCATGCTGTAACAGTCTAAACCAAATACATGATAGAAATAGCTCAAACTAGTTAAAACCAAGATGACAAAACTAAAGTCTAAATACAACTCCAAAAGGTGATGTCAACAGCATGGCTAAATATAATAAATCACATAATAAAACTAATTCAATAAGGAAAACACATGAATATTCTTCGAAGAGCAGGGCTTAATATTTAGCTTGTTCACAATCACCCATAAGTGCTCAAATCGATTACATGACTTCAAAATGCACTTCACATGTTAATGAGGTCCAAGAAGTACTCGGGACAAAGATAGAACAAAAAATGAGGATTTCAGTAGTAAGCAGCAACTCATCAAATCAACACAGCCACTTTTAACTTCCTTAAACCATTTTTAAAACCCCAAATAGTTTAGAAATCCTTTGAAATTATTTAACTACTGCTAACAATGAAATTAAAGACCATTCCAGTAATTTTTGACCCAAAATGATGTAGAAATTTATGTATTTTTCAGAGTATCAAAGGCTGCTCAAAATGAAGGGAAAATGTGACGATCCGACCCGTCGTCTCATGAGTTACTACCCTGTTCTTTCCATTTTCTACTTTCTTATGTTTCATTATTGGCATTGGGTGCGTTAGAATTTATTTGGAATGATTTTGATAAGAAATGAGACACTTAGTCTCTTTTAAGAAGGCTTAAGTTGGAAAAGTCAACCGGATATTGGCTTGTGAGTTAGAAGGCTCGAAATTGAATTCCGATGATTCAGTTAGCTCCGGGTGATGATTTAAGGCTTAGGAGCGCAATCGGAAGTAATTTTAGAAGTCTGG
>MU712047.1:275491-288952 GCA_026770625.1 Nicotiana glauca | reverse complement strand
TTTCCTCGGTTCGGGATTAATTCGGTGACTTGAGACACCATTATATTCTCAAGTGGCGACTCTAAAATTTCTAAACAACTAATCCCGTTCCGACCGTCCTTTAATTGGAAAAACTCTTTTCTTTTTATTATATCCTTCACAGGGTGTAGTAAAAGCCAAGTAAAAAAGAGGTGTGACACTATGACTGTCTCAAAGTATGTTATCTGATATACTAGCTTTGCTACACATGCCCCAACCTTGGTTTCTACTGTTTGTGAGAGGGTTCGCTGGTTTATTGAGGGGGCAGCATCAGGTCTAGCACGGCGTGTGAGTTAGAGATGGATATTTCTTATCATTAGGTGGTGAGCATTGCTAGGAGGATAGAGGGTATGCATGCTCGGGGTAGATAGGAAAGGGAGGCCAAGAGGTCTCGAGAGTCGGGCCATTATTCTAGTATTGTGCCCCAACTGCAATTCATCACGGTAGGGGTTATAAGAGTTGCCCCGTTCATTTATCCCTTCTAGTAGCCAGTGGTATTCCAGCTCCTCATATTTCTCAGGAGCCTTATTATGCACCTCCAGTATCTAGTGCGTCTCCTGCATGGGGTGCTTTCAGAGGTCAGTCCTGCAGACCTGGCCCGAGCCAGTCAGAATCGCCACATCCTCCCAAAGCTTACTTTGAGTATGGTGACACACGGCATGGGGTGAGGGATTGCCCTAGACTTGGGAGGAGTGCACCTCCACAAACTTCTCAGCCACAGTGTGCCCCGTAGAGTTTTCAGGCTATGGTTATAGCTCCAGTTGCTACCCTACTTGCTCTGCCATCTAGAGGTAGAGGTCGGGGAGGTAGAGGTCGCCCTAGAGGGGGAGGCCACGCCAGATATTATGCCCTTCCTTCCCGTACCGAGGTTGTCGCCTCTAATTTTGTCATCACGGGTATTGTCCTAGTTTGTCATAGAGATGCATCAATTTTATTCGATCCAGGCTCCACCTATTCTTATGTGTCTTCTTATTTTGCCCGCATTTGGGTGTATCTCGGAATTTGTTGAGTTCCCCTATTTATGTTTCTAATCTTGTGGGAGATTCTCTTGTTGTGGATCGCGTTTCTCGGTCATGTGTGGTTGCTCTTAGTGGTTTTGAGACTAGAGTCGATTTGTTATTGCTCAGCATGGTAGATTTTGATGTTATCTTGGGCATGGACTGGTTGTCTCCCCATTATTCTATTCTTTATTTTCATGCCAAAATAGAGACGCTGGCTATGCCAGGTATACCACGAGTAGAGTGGAGGGGTACCTTAAATCATACTTCCAATAGAGTTATTTCATTCCTTAAGGATCAGCGTATGGTTGAAAGGGGTGTGATGTGTATTTAGCTTATGTGAGAGATATCAGTATTGATACCCCTACAATTGATTTAGTCCTAGTAGTACGGGATTTTTCGAATATGTTTGCATCTGATATTCTGGGCATGCCGCCTGATAGATATTTTAATTTGGGCATTGATCTATTGTCAGGTACTCAACCTATTTCTGTTCCTCTGCATTGTATGGCTCCTCCTGGGTTGAAGGAGTTGAAGGACCAGTTACAGGAATTGCTTGATAAGGGTTTTATTCGACCCAATGTATCAACTTGGGGTGCTCATGTCTTATATTTGAAGAAAAATGATGGTTCTATGCGTATCTAAATTGACTATTGCTAGTTGAACAAAGTTACAGTAAAGAACTGTTATCCTTTGCCTCGTATTCATGATTTGTTTGACCAGCTACAGGGTGCACGGTTGTTTTATAAGATTGATTTATGATCAGGTTACCATCAACTGATTATTTGGGAGCCAGATATCCCAAAGACTGCTTTCAGGACTCAGTATGGTCATTACGCGTTCCTTGTTATTTCCTTTGGTCTGACCAATGCCCCAGCATCCTTTATTCACTTGATGCACAATATGTTTTGGCCATATCTTGACTCGTTCATCATTGTCTTTATTGATGATATTTTGGTATACTCCCTGAGTCGTGAAGATAATGAGCAGCGCCTGAGGACAGTTCTTCAGAATCTGGGGGAAAAGAAGTTGTATTCAAAGTTCTCAAAATATAAGTTCTGGTTGGATTCCGTGGCATTCTTAGGCCATGTAGTATCGAGTGAGGATATTTAGATGGATCCAAAGAAAGTGGAGGCAGTGCAGAGTTGGCCCAGACCATCCTCAGCCATAGATATCTGCAGTTTTCTTGTCTTAGCGGGTTACTACCATTGATTTGTTGGGGAATTTTCATCTATTGCAGCACCTATAACTAGACTGACCCAGAAGTGTGCCACCATTCCAGTGGATAGAAGAGTGTGAGATGAGCTTTCCAAAGGTCAAGAAAACTTTGACTACATCTCTAGTTTTGATATTGCCTACAGGTTCGTGGTCTTATTCTGTCTATTGTGATGCCTCGAGGATTGGCCTTGGAGCAGTATTAATGCAAGATGGTAGGGTGATTGCCTACACGTCCTGGAAGTTGAAGGTACATGAGAAGAATTATCATGTCCATGATCTCAAGTTAGTTGCTATTGTTCATGCCTCGAAGATATGGCATCATTATTTGTACGGTGTGCCTAGTGAGATTTATACTGATCACTAGAGTTTGCAGCATCTTTTCAAGAAGAAGGACGTTAATTTGTGTCAGAAGAGATGGCTAGAGCTGCTGAAGGACTATGATATCACTATCTTGTATCACCCGGGCAAGGCCAATATGGTGGCTGATGCTTTGAGTCGCTAGGCAGAGAGTTTGGGGAGTTTAGCTAATTTACCAGTAGTAGAGAGGCCCATAGTGATGGATGTTCAGGCCTTAGCCATCCAGTTTGTGAGATTTGATCTTTTGGAGCCTAGTCGGGTTCTAGCTTTTGTGGTCTCTCGGTCTTCCTTGTTTGATCGTATCCGAGAGCGTCAGTTTGATTACCCTCATTTGATTGTCCTCAAGGACAAGGTTTTGTATGGTGATGCCAGAGATGTGACTATTGGTGATGATGGGGTATTGAGGATGCAGGGTCGGATTTGTGTACCCAATGTTGATGGCTTCGAGAGTTGATTATAGAGGAGGCCTATAGTTCGCGTTATTCCATCCATCCGGGTGCTGGAGAATGTACCAGGATTTGAGGCAGCACTATTGGTGGAGGCAGATGAAGAAATATATAGTTGGGTTTGTCGCCCGGTGCCTCAATTGTCATCAGGTGATGTATGACCACCAGGGACTGGGTGGGTTGCTTCAGTAGATAAAGATTCCAGAGCAAAAGTGAGAGAGGATCACCATGGACTTCATAGTTGGACTCCCACAGACTTTGAAGAAGTTCAATTCCATTTGGGTAATTGTGGATCGGCCAAGTCCGTACATGTCATACCTGTGTGTACTACCTATTCTTCGGAGCGACTGGCAGAGATTTATATCTAGGAGATTATTCGTTTGCATGGTATTCTAGTTTCCATCATTTCAAATAGAGGTACTTAGTCCACATCACGATTTTGGAGGGGCGTACCGCATGAGTTGGGTACCCGTGTGGAGTTGAATACAACATTTCACCCTTAAATGGACGGACAGTCCGAGCGCATTATTCTGATTCTTGAGGATATGCTCCATGAATTTGTGATTGAGTTTGGAAGGTATTGGGATCAATTCTTGCCATTAGCGGAGTTTGCCAACAATAACAACTATTAGTCCAGTATTTAGATGGCACCGTACGAGGCTTTGTATGGTAGGCGGTGTAGATCCCGGTGGGTTGGTTTGAGCCTAGTGAAGCTAGATTATTAGGCACAGACTTGGTTTAAGATGCGTTAGAGAAGATTAAGGTGATTCGGGATATACTCTGTACAGCCCAGTCCAGATAGAAGAGTTACGCGGACCGGAAGGTTCGTGATGTTTCCTATATGGTTGGAGTGCTGGTTCTGCTTCAGGTTTTACCTATGAAGGGCATTATGAGATTTGGGAAGAAAGGGAAGTTGAGTTTGAGGTTTATTAGTCCTTTAAAGATATTGCAGCGTGTTGGGGAGATTGCTAATGAGCTTTCCTTACCTCCCAAATTGGTAAGATTTCACCTGGTATTTTATGTTTCGATGCTCCGGAGGTATCAAGTTGATCTATCGCATGTGTTGGATTTCATTTCAGTATAGTTGGTCAAGGATCTATCTTATGCTTAGGAGCCAGTGGCAATATTGGACAGGCAAGTTCGCAAGTTGAGGTCAAAGAACATTAGATTAGTAAAGGTTTCGTGGCAGGGTCAGCCAGTCGAAGAGGCGACCTGGGAGACCGAGCGAGATATGGGCAGCCGTTAACCTCACCTTTTCACTACTTCAGGTATATCTCTATGCTCGTTCGAGGATGAACGAATGTTAAATGTAGGAAGATCTAACAACCTGGTCGGTCATTTTAAGAATTAACACCTCGATCCCCTATTAACTGTTTTCCCCCTATTTGTTTTTGCTATTTTGATTTTTTGGGATGTTGGGTCTTGAGTTCCGGAGCATTTTGGGAAACTTAATCCCTAAAAGAGAGCTTAAGCTTTAGAATTTGGACCTTAGTCGGAGAACTATAAAGACAGCCCCGGAATGGAATTCCGTCGGTTCCTTTATCTTCGTTGGGTGATTTCGAGCTTGGGAGCGCATTCGGATTGTGTTTTGGAGTTTTGTAGCTTATTTAAGCTTGAAAAGCCGAAAGTTGAATTTTTAAAGTTTTTGGTTCGATAGTGAGATTTTGATCTAAGGGTCATAATGGAATTTCGGGAGTTGGAGTAGCTCCGAAGTTTTGAATGTGATGCGTGTGCAAAATTTCAGATCATTCGGACAAGGTTTGTTACACTTTTTTATCGAAAGCAAAATTTGTGAGTTTTTGAAGTTCTTAGGCTTGAATCCGATGCTAATTGGGTGATTCGATGTTGTTTGAGGTGTTTTAAAGATTTGTATAAGTTTGGATAGTAGTATATGACTTGTTTGTGATTTTGGTTGAGGTCTTAGGGGCCTCGGGGTGGTTTCAGATGGTTAATTGGAAGATTGGAGTTGGGAATTTGAAGCTGAAGCTGGTGATTCTACTATCATTACCACACCTGCGGCTTGAGGAGTGCAGGTGCAAGCCCGCAGAAGCGAAAGGAAATTCGCAGATGCGGTCAAGAGGAAAAAGGACTGGAACTGTAGATACGGGAGTTTTGCCATACCTGTGAGACCGCAGGTGCGGATAGGCAGTCGCAGAAGCGGAAAGTCCCTGTTTAATGAAAAGTCACAGGCGCGACTTGGTCTTCGCAGAAGCGGGACCGCACAAAGCTGCAAATGCGGTTTCAATGGTCAGAAAAAGGGCAAAATCAAGGGTTTATTTTCAAAACCATAGAAATTGATTTGGGAGCTCGGGATTGGCGATTTTGAGAGATAATTTCACCTAGGTGTTCTGGAGTAATTCTTACTCTATTTTGACTAATTTCCACGAATCTATGCTGAAATGCATCCTTTAAATTCGAATTTGGGGTGGAAAAACTGGAGAAAAGTTGAAAAAGTTCTTAGATGTACTATTTGTGTTTGGATTAAGATTTTGATGTTGTATTGGAGTACTTTCTATATATATGAACTTGTGAGAGTGAGAGGATTCCGAATTTGTAAATTTTACCTGATTCCGAGATGTGGGCTCGGGGGGCGTTTTGGTCATTTTTCCTAATTTTGCGTATTAGCTTAGAATTTAATTATTTTAATCAGTTACTTGAAGTTATATTTACATTATGCAATTGAATTGAAAAGATTTTGGCCATTTGGAGTCGAGTACACATGGTAAGAGTGTGGTTTCGGGTTGATTTTGATCCAGTTCGAGGTAAGTAGATTGCGTAACCTTGTATGGGGGAACTCCCCTTAGGATTGGTAGTGTTGGTATTTGAAATGCCCTGTATGTGAGGTGACTATTGCGTAATTATGATAATTGTTTAAAATCTTATTTTCATTAAGTAACTCTAGTTGTGTTTCCTTTCCTGCTTGTACTACTTGCAAATTAAGCCTGTTGTTAGCTTAGGGAAGTATGTCTAATTGACTAATTTATTTATTTGCTCAAACTACCTTATTTGGATTATGTGTAGCATGCTAGGTTAGAAATACCTATTTAACCTTGGTATGAAATTTGAATTGAATTGAGTATTCTTCATTTTGCTGCCGTGTGTTTTCTTTAGGACTACAGAACGGTATCTCGGGAGATCCCCCTGCTTGTTTGCTCTGGGTCTACGAATTTGTATTCCATGAGATCCCCTACACCTATATTGATTTGGACTGTAGTGCGGTATACCAATAGATTTGCAACACTTATATTGAGGATACTAAGAGATCTTTGGGATACCGAGAGATCCCCAACATATGTATATTGAGGATACTAAGAGATCCTCGGGATACTGAGAGATCCCCAGCACACATATTGAGGATACTAAGAGATCCCCAGGATATTGAGAGATCCCCGGTTGATATCTCTATGTTGAGCTGTATTCTTTCTGTGATTTCTTCCACCCTTGTTATAGTTGTTGTTATTCTTATTATCCGGTGTTACTTCATACTATTAACATTTAATTATATTGTCGTATTCTATATTGTTTTACCTCGTTTTTCAACTATAATCAGTAGGTCCCTAGCCTTCTTTGTGGCTACTCGACCGAGGTTGGTCTTGACACTTACTGAGTACCTATGTGATGTACACATGCCCTTTCTGTACATGTTTTCATGTGCAGATCCAGGTACTTTGACCCAGTGGTGATGCGATTCTCCAGAGTCTTCGAGGTATATCTACCGCGTCCGCATACCGAGGAGTCCCTTTACATTCTCTCTTATAGTATTATCCCTTCTGTATTTACTTTTGTTTAGACATTCTAGAGTTAGTCACTATAGTTATTCCACAACTTGTGTTTTCATGAGATTTCGGGTTTCGGTAAATGTAGTTTCAGTTTGAGAGTTTGTAATGTATATGCCGAGCGACATCTTTAAACCTTTAAACCTTCACTATGTTTATTCCGCATGATTTTATTTGTTTTATTTTGTTGTTTTCTTTTTTTTCAATTTTTAGGCTTACCTAGTCGTAATAGGTGCCTTCATGACAGTTCACGGAGGGAAAACTGGGTCATGACAAAGGAAATGAAGAAAAAAACATAAATGGGTAAGAAATTTTCAACCAAAAGCTTCAAATCATCAAGATCCGTGTGTGTTTGTGCAAGATCCCAAGCTCCAAAATTTGTGTTCCCTCCTCAAGATATGCCAAAGTTGTCAAAAGATCGGCCAAAGATATCCTCTGGTTTGCCAAAGATGTCTTTCCAATAAGTTAGGTTGTGTATTAAATGGTTTGGGAGCCAAAAACGTGAAATTCTAGCGTTGCCCAATTTTTTTGCCACTTCTTCTTCACGTTGGAGATCGTCACTTCGCATACGTGAAGACTTGTTTGCTTCAACTTTGCGTACAGTCGTCACTTTGCATTCGCGAAGTTTTGTTTCCTTCAGTTTCGCGGTCGCGGTAATCGCTTCGCATTTATGAGGATTTGTTTTCTTTAGCTTCGCGTTCTCAAATAGGACTTTGCGTTCGCGAAGGTTTGGTTCCTGCAGTTCCACATTCACATTAGTCAATTCGTGTTCACGAAGGGTAATTCACTAGGCAGTGTTCTTGTGTTCATTTTAGCTTTTTTGTTTTACTTTTTTTCACTTGGTTTCTTCCTGAACACTTCTAAATCATATAAAACCTGTAAAATAGAAGTAAACAACATTAAACACAATATTTTATCAACCAAACATAGCAAAAAATCTAATATTAAAGAAGATATAAGTTGATAAAATATCAACTTATCAGTTTTCGCATATGTGAGTCCGCAAGTGCTGAGAAGTGGTCACAGATGCTGAAGAGGCAAGCTTGGTCGGTCATCGCAAAAGTAGAGATTTTTCCATAGGAGCGCATTCGCAGGTGCGTAAATTTTTCCGTAGAAGCAAAATCTATTGATCCTAAGTGGAAACCGTACATGCATTGACATTTCTGAAGTGCGCCATCGCAAATGCGATGGAAGGATCGCAAAAGTGGATTTACTAGGCATAAAATAGGAAATTTCAAGGGTTTGATTTTGTCATGACCTGGCTGGTCGTTTCATGAGTTATAGCCCCATTTCTCCCATTTCTTCTTCCTTATGTGTTCTTTAGCTGTATTTCATCATATCCTGTTGGTTGGTTTGGGTCCAGAGTTGTTTCAGTGTGAAATGAGACACTTAGTCTCATGTTTCGAAGTTTATGTTGGAAAAGTCAACCGAATGTTGACTTGTGCGTAAGTAATCTCAAATGTGAACTCCGATGGTTTGATTAGCTCCGTTAGGTGATTTTGGACTTGGGAGCACATCTGAAATGTGATTTTGAGGACTGTGATAGAATTAGGTTGATTTGGCGAAATTAGAAATTTGGTAATTTTTGGTCGGTAGTGGAAATTTCGATATCTGGGTTGGAATGGGATTTCGGAAGTTGGAGTAGGTTCGTAGTGTCATTTGTGACGTGTGTCCAAAATTTCAGGTCATTCAGAGGTGAATTGGTAAGTTTCAACATTGATTGCAAAATTCGGAAGTGGAGGGAAATAATCGCAGATGTGGTAACCGCAGGTGCCGTCCTGCAAAAGAGGAAAAGTAGCTGCAGAAGCAGCCTTAGCTGAGGAGGAAAGAATCGCAGGTGCGATGAGTGGAGCGGACCTGTGAACCCGCAAGTGCGAGGAAAGAAGCACAGGTACGGAGTCCGGATGGATATGTGATTTCTGCAGGTGCGACGTTTGGACCGCAAGTATGTTTGCGCAGGTGCGATAAATGGGGCCACATATGCGAGATTCGAGAGTTTGGGGAGTTTGGCTTATTTACCAGCCTCAGAGAGACCTGTGGCGATGGATGTCTAGGCCTTAGCCAGCTAGTTCGTGAGATTGCACCTTTCAGAGCCCAGTCGGGTTCTAGCCTGTATGGTTTCTCGGTCTTCCCTATTTGATCGCATCAGGTAGCGGTAGTATGATGACCCTCATTTGCTTGTCCTTCAGGACAGAGTTCAGTGTGGTGATGCCAGAGATGTTACCATCGGGGATGATGGGGTATTGAGGATGTATGGCCGGATTAGTGTGCCCAATGTCGATGATCTTTGAGAGTTGATTCTATCAAAGGCCCATTGCTCGCGGTATTTTATCCATCCAGGTGCTGCGAAGATATATCAGGACTTGAGGCAGCACTACTGGTGGAGGCGGATGAAGAATGATATAGTTGACTATGTGTCTATATGCCTCAATTGCCAGCAGTTGAAGTATGAGCACCAACATCCGGGTGGGTTGCTACAACAGACTGAGATCCCAGAGTGGAAGTGGCAGTGTATCACCATGGACTTCGTATCTGGACTCCCATGAACCATGAAGAAGTTTGATTCTATTTGGGTCATTGTGGATCGGCTGACCAAGTCTGCTCATTTCATACATATATGTACCACTTATTAATCGGAGCGGTTGGCGGAGGTACTCAGTTTACATTGCGGTTTTGGAGAGCCGTACAGCAGGAGTTAGGCACTCGAGTGGAGTTGAGCATAGAATTTCACCCCAGACGGAGTGACAGTCCGAGCGTACTACTCAGATTCTAGAGGATATACTTCGTGCGTACGTGATTGAGTTTAGAGGGTCATGGGATCATTTCCTTCTACTGGCAGAGTTTGCTTATCACAACAGTTATCAATCCAGCATTAAGACGGCGCCGTATGAGGCCTTATATGGTAAGAGTTGCAGATCTCCGGTGGGTTGGTTTGAGCCAGGTGAGGCCAGGCTATTGGGCATAGAGATGGTACAAGATGCGATGGAGAAGGTTAAAGTGATTCAGGACAGACTCCGTGCAGCCCGGTCCAGACAGAAGAGTTACGCGGACATGAAGGTTCGTGATGTGGCATGTATGGTTAGCGAGTGGGTCCTGCTTCGGGTCTCGCATGTGAAGGGCGTCGTGAGGTTTGGAAAGAAAGGGAAGCTGAGTCCAAGATTTATTGGGCCTTTTGAGATCTTGAGGCGAGTTGGGAAGGTTGCTTATGGGCTTGCCTTACCTCCCAACCTCGCTGGAGTTTATCCGGTATTTCATGTCTCGATGCTCTGGAGATATCACAGTGATTTGTCGCACGTGTTTGATTTCGATTCAGTCCAGTTGAACAAGGACCTATCCTATGTTGAGGAGCCAGTGGCCATTTTGGATAGGCATATCAAAAAGTTGAGGTCAAAGAACATCACTTCAGTGAAGGTCTAGTGGCGGGGTCAGCCGGCCAAGGAGGCAACTTGGGAGACCGAGCAGGATATGCGCAGCCAGTACCCTTATCTTTTTGCTACTCCAGGTATGTTCTCTATGCTCGTTCGAGGACGAACGAATGTTTAAGTGTAGGAGGATGTAACGAACCGATCGGTCGTTTTTGGAATTTACGCCCCGATCCCCCATTAACTGCTTCCCCTAAGTTCATTTCTTCTATTTTGTTTTTCGGGACATTCGGTGTTAGGATTCGGAGAATTTTGGGACACTTAGTCCCTAAAGAGAGCTTAAGAGTTGGAAAATGGTCCATATTCGGAACAGTGTGAAGACGACCTCGAAATGGAAATCTGGTGGTTTCGTTAGCTCCGTTAGTGATTTCGGGGTCGGGAGCGTGTTAGGAATGTAATTTGGAGGTCCGTAGCTCATTTAGGCTTGAAACGCCGAAGTTTGAATTTTTGAAGTTTCCGGTCCGATAGTGAGTTTTTGATCCGGGGGTTGGATTGGAATTTCGAAAGTTGTTGCAGCTCCGTCATGTCATTTGAGATGCGTGTGCAAAATTTTAGGTCATTCGGGCGAGGTTTGGGTAGGTTTCGGATCGAAAGTGTGTTTTGGATGAACTTAAAGTTCTTAGGCTTGAATCTTTGATTCAATCGGGTTTCCGGTGTTGTTTTAGATGTTTTAAGGATTGGTACAAGTTCGAATAAGTCGTTAGATGGTATTGTGTTTTTTAGTTGGGGGCCCCGGTATGATTTCGGATGGTCGTCGGGTAGAATTTTCTAAAGTGTGCAGCAGCTGAACTTCTCATCTTCTGGTATTTCCGCTTCTGCAGCTTGGCAACCATAGAAGCGGCGCCGCATAAGCGGCTTCTTCATCGCATAAGAGGAATTGGGCACCACCTCAGGAAAACTGCAGAAGCGGTCTCCTTTTCGCATAAGCAAAATTGAAAATGCAGTTAAAGGTCTGCAGAAGCGGACACTGGTCACTTTAGTGAAACCACAAAAGTGGTTGGTTCTTCCGCAAAAGAGGGACCGCAAAAGCGGTCCCTGGGCCGCAAAAGCGGAAACGACTGTTCTGATAAGGGTTTATCCGAGGCTTAATTTCAAAAGTTGGAAAATCAATTGAGAGCTCGGGAGAAGGCGATTTTGAGTGGGTTTTGAAGAGAAGATCATTAGGTAACATTTCTTTGATCCCTTCTAGTTATATTTCATCATTACTTAGTTAAATCAACCATGAGAATTCAAATTCAAGGTCTAAAATTGGGAAAAATGGGTGAAACTTCCTAGACTTAATTATATGATTTTGAGTGGGCATTTGACCTCCGATTTGGGAGATTTTTATATGGTTAGACTCTTGAGAGTACAAGGGTTCTAAAAATGCGAAACTTATTCGATTACGAGCTGTTGGCCTGAGGGGCATTTTGGTCATTTTACCTATTTTCGCGCCCTAACTTTAATTTCTAATAGTGGAATCAGTTGTTTGCAATATTATTTATGATGTGTAATTGAATTGAATATATTTGGGCCATTTGGAGTCGGATATTCGTGGCAAAGGCATTGTTCCTTAGCTGATTTTTGCATCGGTTCGAGGTAAATGGCTTGTCTAACTTTGTGGGGGGGACCTTTCCCCTTAGTATTGTTCTTGATATTTGAGTGCCTTGTACATGAGGTGACGGGTGAGTACTTGAGCCGATTGATGAAAAATCCAGTTTTTGCGTAAGTTGTTAATATTTAGCTTCCCTTCTTACTTGCCTTATCTTACTTCAAGCTTATTACTTGTGCTAGGCTAGGAAAGCATGTTTGACTGACATAACTGCCTAATTGCGTAAGTTGCTTAATTGTACTACGTGAAGCATGCTAGGCTAGTTCTATCTGCTACTCTGTTTTTCGTACTTCATTCCCTAGTTTTATTTCTGGCTGTGATTACGCATTTACATTGAGACTACGGATGTGGGATTTCGGTAGCTCCCCTCTTGTTTGTTTACTTTGGGACTGTAGGTTCGATTCTCGATAGATCCCCCTTCACTTTTACTTTGGGACTACGGGTTAGATTCCCGATATCTCCCCCTGCACTTTTACTTTGGGACTACGGGTTAGATTCCCGATAGATCCCCCCTGCACTTTTACTTTGGGACTACGGTTTAGATTCCCGATAGATCCCCCTTGCATATTGGTACATGAGTTGGACTACAGGACGCTATCCTGGGAGATCCACTAGATAGTTGAGGAAAGCTCTACGGGACGGTATCCTGGGAGACCCTCGTTGGCATTTTTGCAATTTAGTTGTGTTTACTCTGTGTTTCTGTTCTGTCTTTGTAGTATTATTATTTCATTAATCTGCCTTATTACACTGTTGCGTTCATTAGTTTTGTCAGATTTCTACAATGTTAATATTTTTGCTACTGTATTATTTTTTGCCTCAGTAGGACCCTGACCTTTCCTCTTCACTCCCCAACTAAGGTTAGGCTTGGCACTTACTGAGTACTGCTTTGGTGTACTCACACCTTTTCAGTCCATGTTTTTCATGTGCAGATCCAGGTACCTCTACGCAGGTGCATTATCAGCAGCTGCAGGGAGAATTTCGGAGACTTGAGGTATATCTGCCGCGTCCGCAGACCGGAGAGTCTCCCTCTCATTCTACCCCTTTAGTTAGTTAGATGCTATTCTGTTCTTCCTTGTTATAGACTTTCTGGATGATTAGAGCACTGTTATGTATTACTCTTAGTTTGTGTTGCCCGTGGGTTTCCGGGTCTTTGGGATAGTTTCAGAATTTAAAGTGTTAAGGTGTTTGTGCCAGGCGGCAACTGTTTACATTACTCACGTTATTTAGCTTTTGATTATAAATTTCATAAATGTTGTTACTTCCGAAATTTCTATTAGGCTTACCTTGTCACGAAGACTAGGTGTCGTCATGACGTGTTTACGATTTATGAACTAGGGTCGTGACAGTTTTCCTCCTCTCTCTCAAGACCACCAACTCTTCTCTTCTTCAAGGTAAGAAATCCCCATTATCTTAGTGTAAAATTCTATCATTTCTACACTAGTTTTGATGAAATCTACACATAAAATACTTAGATCTTCAATAACTCAAAGCAGGGTTTTGCAAGATTCCTTCCAAATAAGTAATCCTACACCCTTAGACTTACATGTATGGATTTATTATGGAAATATGAGTATGAATAAAGTATTAGAACTCATGGTGTGGTGATTGGAAGCCATAAGTTCCCAATTTAAATAC
>MU712047.1:255402-266931 GCA_026770625.1 Nicotiana glauca | reverse complement strand
AACTCAAAGCAGGGTTTTGCAAGATTCCTTCCAAATAAGTAATCCTACACCCTTAGACTTACATGTATGGATTTATTATGGAAATATGAGTATGAATAAAGTATTAGAACTCATGGTGTGGTGATTGGAAGCCATAAGTTCCCAATTTAAATACATAGCCATTGTAGATATAGAAAGATGATTATTTGATAAAATTTTGATGGTTGGGTGTGGATGGATGGTCATGCATGTGATGTTGGAAGTTATAAATTGGTTAATAATGATGGTGGGCTAATTTTTTTGTGAATGGTGGTAGTTGGATGAACAAATTCTTTGGTTAAGAAATGTTTAGATTTACACATACTAGGTGTTTGATAAAAAGTTTAAATGGCCTAAAACCTGATTGCTACTAATATTGGTTCCATTGGATGTTGATATAGTAGATTAATGTTTCTTAGTGCAGTGGATAGTTGTAGTATTACTAAGGGGCGAATTTCAAATATTTTGGCTAAATTTCTCTCTTGGAATTGCATTTCATGATGTTCTCTTATGTTTCAAGTTGGTTGACTTCGGGGTTTTATTTAAAGATTCTATCACGGCCCAAATTGGAGGTCCACGACAGGCCCATGGTACTTTATCCAACAGAGTACTAACGTAATGTATCTTTTTGTCGTACCATCATTGGTAAATGGGCCGGAAGGTCCATCATAATATAACCAGAATAAAACATAAGGGAATACATGACAAAGGATGACCCAACATGTAATGCAAACTTATACATGCGACATACGGTCCTATAAGACCAAAATGAACACTCGTACACTGAACATAGGCCGACAAGGCCATACAATCTTTCATATACATGACATATGTCTACAAGCCTCTAAGAGTGCATATACATCATAAAGGTCGGGATAGATCCCCTTCATACCAATCAATACATGTAGAAATCATACTGACCAAATATTCAACTCTAGAGCTAGTGGAGTGCACCAACACCTTCCGTTGAGATAATAGCCTACTAGGAGGAATGTCAACCTGTCTATCAGGACCTGCGGGAATGAAATGTAGCACCCCCAAGTAAAAGGGACGTAAGTACGAATAAAGTACCAAGTATTTAAGGCATGAAAGCATAAACAAGAACAGTAATATAAAGAGAGATAGATGAGATACAACATATAACATTTGAGTGCCTCTGGGGCTGCCTCTGGGGCTACTGATATGAAATTCATAATACATGTATATATATACATAAACTTTTAAAAACATTTGTCTCTGTGGGCATCATCATCATATTGTACCCGGCCTCAAAGAGGACTCGGTAAAAATGTACCGATCCATACGATGGCTTGGTAGAATTGTACCCGACCACGTGGAGCTCGGTAAACCCAACTGATTAGTGGTTGCACAATTGGTACCATACCCCACCGACTATAGCGCGACTCAGTAGAGTAAAATAGATACTATATATAATGCATGCTAGACTCATGGAATCACGTACTAAACCTTTCTGAGTGACTTAAAGTGGTTGCACCTTCGATTAATATTATGGACATCCATACCCTCAATATGAACCTCAGTAGGATTCAAGGACCATAAACACTTTCTTAGAATAATTTTATATGGAAATAACAACATGGACAACTTTAGTTGCTAGGAGTGAATCCGTTATGAAATAGCGTATTCATTTCACTTTAGATCATGCCAAAAGAAAGAAGGAAGTGCCTTAATATACCTTATCACAATCTTTCAAATCACCTAGTTGAGCTTGCCTCTTCACAACTTAATCTACGACAATGATAATAATATTTTTTTCAAGTTATGAAAGGTACAACTATTGCACAACGGACAACAAACTTATTTTGTATAAAAGCGGGCAGCATCTCCCCTATAATCCTTACTTCCGCCAAATTCAAGATATTCCAAAAACAAAATAACACAACAATAACAACATATATACATTATTTTCCAGCCTTATATTACACCATCAAATACTACAAAACAGCCCAATATACTCCAATCTTTTCATACACAAAACGACCACCGTACTAGTGTCAAACGACCCAAAAATGTTACGATGAACGACCAGACCACCACCATACATCTATATGGTGTTTATCCAAAACCTTTATCCTCCAAAACACCACCAAAGAGTAGTAAAACATGCATCCCAACAGCAACACAAAACAGTTCACAAAACAGTCTGCTACAAGTGAATAACTCGAACGCACGACTTCCAATCACCGTCCTGTGAGTTATTACAAGTGTAGAATGACGTACCATGAATTTACAAAAGAAAAAATGGATGAAAGAGAGCATTAAAATTATCTTATTTGATGGATAACTCAGATCTTATCTTGGTTCTTCAAACTCTAGGTTTTACTCCCAATTAGAACTTGAAAGGGAGAGAAAATCAATTAGGGTTTGTGGGTAATTTTTGGAAGGAAGTTTGCAAGGGTTGAGGTATGTTTATTTGTGATATATAATTAGGTTTATATTTCAGGAGATAAGCTCTTAAACGGGCTCTTTGGCTGACCCAAAATTGCCTCTTTTTGGGCTCTCATTTAACCAAGTAGGTGACATACCTACTTGTCAACTAGCAGCCTGTGCAGTCTCGCAAAAGTGCATATATCTCTCTACTCCAATGTCGTATTAAAAAATGGTTTAATGCGCTAGAAAATAAAATCATATATATTCAATTTAATGGGTGGAAAATTCCATAAATCTAAGTATATTGGGAGAAAATCACAGTTACATTTGACCTAAGTTTTAACACATTTATGAATGTAACTTGTGATGACCTTTTCCAACTTTTCTTCCTCAACTCGCTTGACTTCAAATCATAACACACGTCTATCATACGAATAAAATAACTCATAACATAATCTCCTTATAATTTTAAATACCCTATTCTTTCCCCGAAATTACATGTTACAACATTCCCAACTTGTCGACTTTCAACGTAACTTATTTTCTTTAATTCATTTAGCTTCTAAGCCTTCAAACCATCTTGGTACTTGGTATTCATGATCTTAAAAATTTATAACCTCCATTTTTACATGATTAACTTACTTTATTTACATTCAAATTTGATCTCATTTGTGAGCTTACGAATAATCTCATATACGAAAATATGGGGTGTAACAGATTTGCCCTTTATCATTTGGAATTGATTCCAAAATTTTATGTTGACTGTATTGAATAAATTTTGACTAGATATGAGGCATTCGGAGGTCAATTCACTAGGCAAAGGCCTATTGGAATAAATAATTTCACGGGTTGATGTAAGTAACAGTTTTAAACTTAGTTCTAAGTGTATAAATCCCCGAATTAGGTGGTATGTGATTGGTTTGGAGGTGACACACATGCTAGGTGACGGGCATGTGGGCGTGCACTGTATAATTGTGATTTAATTGATTTTATGGATCTATGAAGTCGTGTAACCTTGTCATTGTTACCCTTTTTGTCCACGTATTATGGAGGCAGAGCTTAGACTCTTGTTAAAAATCATGGTGAGGCTATATGCCAGTATTATTGAGACTTTCAGACGTTGTGCTGCTGTTAAATCAATTACATAAGTTGAAATTATGTATTCAATCATATTTATTCATTTCATATCATATCTCAATCTCTGTTGCCATTAATTAATGCAATATATCATTATTTTGGGCTGATTTTTAGAGATATTGATGACTGAGTGAGGCCGAGGGACTGATTGTGAGAATATCTATGGGATTGAGATGTACGTTGCATCATGTTTTATCGATTCATGCCATGATTGGCTTAAGTTATCGCAGGTACCTACTTAATGCGAGTGCCAAGCGATATGGGAGGATTAGGTGACTCTAAAAATTGAGTGAATGTGAGGACTAAGTGACTGTGAGGAATGAGTGACTATGAGGATTGAATGAATGGGAGGAGGAGTGAATTGATACTTAGAGAGTATGCAAGTGATTTTTATCACTACATTACCTTATAATTGGCATGCATAATCGATGTGCAGATATAAAGATGAATAAATTCCTCATTTTAGTATACTTGACACATTTTTCCGTTTTTGATCTTAAACTATTTTTCTTGAAAGTAATGTCTACATTTCTGTGTTGTTATAACTGTATTGGGTTGTGCCTATTGAGCTCGTCACTACTTTTAGCTCAAGGTTAGGCTTGTTACTTATTGAGTTGGTTGTACTCATACAGCCTACACTTCGTGTGCAGATCCAGGTAATTTCGAATATGGCGGTTGCTAGACTCTGGTGGTTTATCTATTGGAAACTATCGAGGTAGATGCCTTGGCATTCACAGACCTTGACTCCCTTTCCTTGCAGTTGTTTATATTATTCTATATTTCCAGATAGTGTTTTTGTATCAGACATGCTTTGTTATCCTCTAGATGCTCATATACATAGTGACACCACGTTTTGTGAGTGTACTTGTACCAGATATTGTGGGATTTTCTGTTAAATCTAAATATTATGTTTTCAAACTAAAATAAATTGTAATTTATTGAGTTAATTGACTTGCATAGTATTTAGATAGGTGCCATCATGATATATGAGATTTTACAAGTTGGTATCAGAGCCTGGTTACACAGGTCTCACGAGTCATGAGCAAGTTTAGTCGAGTCTTCCGGATCGGTACAGAGACATTTGTACTTATATTCAAGAGGCTACATAACCCTTAGGAAAGTTTCACTTTCTTGAATTTTCTTCAAAATTTTCTTTTACCACCCCACAAATAACAGGTACAAACAATTCAACAGTGGGTGAATGATCAACAACTCATTTTCCTTTTCCCTTCACATCACCACATTCACCCTCTCTCTCTTTATTTTTTAGATTTCTTTTTACCTCCACTCCTACCTAACTTAGGTAATTCCACATCCCTTATACATCCAACCAACACAAATATATGTTCTAAATTTTCAGCCAGAGAAGAACTTACCTTAGAAGGGGATTTATGAGACTTATCAGAGTCAGAAGACCCAGGTCCTTCCCCCTCACTAGAAGATGAAAGAATCAGACTCAGAGTTAGAATCATAACCTTAGGCTTGGCTCACCTTTAATTTCTCATTCAATTCTTTGAGAGAGCACCAAAAGCCACCATTTTATGAGCAAGCATTTTTACTCTTCTTTGCCTGGGTTGGGAGTTGCTTTAGGTGGAGAAGGGGTAGATGAATCAGAAGGAGTAGGCTGTGGATAAGTTCTAGGGTCATCTTGAGGTTTAGTCATTATAGCTTATTACTGGAGAGAATTGGTGAGTTAAACCTTTGGAAAAGAAGGCAATTGAGAGCGAAGAAAGTTATTTTTTACGGTTTAGAATTATGAGGATGGCAGGAAGTAATAATGAGTATTTAAAGAGAAAGACTCATTTAATAGATAACGGTAGATTTCACAATCAATTAAAGGTCTAATCAACCTAAAACTGCAGGTTGAACGAGCGGTTAAGTTTCCATAGATTTTAGGCAATTTTTATGGTTAGAATTCTAAGAAGGACGGAACTGGTTCAAATACAAACGGATAAGATTTTCTAAGTAGTTGAACAATTGTAGGACTCTGATCATGATTTAGGTATGTATATTTTTAATTGTGCAGAGTATAGAAAATATACCTTGGCCTTCAGATGAAACAATACTGATGAATCAGGTTCTTCATTTAGAATTCTCTTGACCATGCCTCAATTATCACAATAGAGAAAATTTTGTAAGAGATCAGTAAGTCATATTAACACATGTCACAGGAGTATACTATTTACGGTATGAAATAGAGTAAATTAATCTAGATATTTACATAAGTTCAGATTTCCTATCCAAAAAAAATCATTTTGCATTCTGAGCTGGTCCCATTAGGTGATCTTAATCATCTCTAATTTCAACCTGGTCCTCTCAAAGCTTTCTCTACTCAGTGCTTTAGTAAAGATATCAGTAATTTATTTATCAGAAGCACAAAATTATGTGGTAATCAATTCTTTCTCATAGTTATCTCTTAAGAAGTGATGTCAAACATCTATGTGCTTAGTCATCTTATGATGAATAGGGTTCTTTTCCATACTTATAGCACTACATAAGCACAATAATTAAAATAACAATAACTCACTTCGTAAAAGAATAAAAGTCATTCAATACATAAGCACAATAAGGTATTTAATCCACACTTTAAACATTAATATTTCCATAAATAAGATTCAAGTGTTGAATAAAATACTACACACTTAGATATACAATACAAAGCAAGGAAATGAAGAAATAAACATAAATGGGTAAGAAATCCTTAACCACAAGCTTCAAATCTTCAAGACCCAAGTGTGTGTGCAAATCCTGGTTTCAATATCTGTTCTCTCTAGTTCTAGGAACTGAAAAATAAGCCAAAGATCTGCTAGGTCATGTATTAAATGGATTTGGGGACGACTGAGTGAAATTCCAAAACTGCCTAGGATTTACTCAATGTATTCACAATAGTGCAAACACGATTGCATTGAATAAATTCTCCCAGTTATGGGATCACATAAGGTCTTCTGCGTTCGCACAAGTTTATTGACCAGCTGCTGATCAGGCTTCCTTCTACGCGATCACACTTATTTACAGGCATTCACATTGTTTGCTATTGTTAACTTGTTTAATCGCATATAGTTCCCTGCTATCGCATACTGTAATCGCTGGTAGTGGTCCATTTTTCCATTTTAGCTCCTTTTTGACTTATTTTCACTTAGTTTCTTCACCATTACTTCTAAATCACATACAACCTGTAAAATAGAAGTAAATGACATCAAATACACGATTTTATCACTCAAACATAGCAAAAGTATAGGTTTAAAGACAAGATAAGTTGGTATTTTACCAACTTATCAGATATCGGGATCGGATTCTGATTCTAGAATTTGGAGTAGGTCCATAATATCGAATTTGACTTGTGTGCAAAATTTGAGATCAATTGGACGTGATTTGATAGGTTTCGGCATCGAATGTAGATGTTTGAAGTTCTAAAGTTCATTAAGCTTGAATTGGGGTGCGATCAATTGTTTTGACATCGTTTGATGTGATTTGAGGCCTCGAGCAAGTTTAGGTTATGATATGGGACTGGTTGGTGTGATTGGACAGGGTCTCAGGGGCCTAGGGTGTGTTTTGTTGTGGGTTCAGATCATTTCGGGCATTTTTGGAACTGCTAATATCTGGTATCTGGTTTCCTTCTTTGCGAACGGGAAATGAGTCTCGTTTTTGTGAAGAAAAAATTTGAGGATGCTGGTTTTGAGCCTTCGTGAACGCGAGGTAGAGGTCGCGAACGTGGAGGGATCACCTGAGGAAACTACAAAAACCTGAAGGGTCAATCGCAAATGCATAGAAGGAAAGGGGGAACTGGGCCTGGAGCCATTTAGCCTTCGTGAACGCGAAACTCCGTCTGCTAATACCAAACAGTGGAGCCTGGATCCTTCGTGAATGTGGAGAAGGACGAGAGTCAGGGCGTAGCTACTATTATGCTATGTTTGGGTAGTTTAGGACCCAAATAATTCTATACATGCGATGTTTGCAACCTTCTTGCTAATTTGATTGCTTAACTCACATTGAACTTGGTAAAGGAATTTATAAAGGTTAAGCTTCGTTTTCTTGACCGTTAAATGAGAATTGGCCCTAAATAAATTCTTGATTTTGTTGTTTGAATATGTTTTTCTTTTGTGGAGTAGGCCGAACGCCTTGGCAGATTTAATAGATGTATCTATAGTGTCGTTCGACCCTCGGCAATTCACAGTTTAAATATTATGTTGGATTGGACCGTACAACCTCGGTGTCACGACCTGGATTTCCCACCATCGGGAGTCGTGACGGTGCCTACTGTCGGAGCTAGGCAAGCCAAGCATTTAAACATCTTTGGATAACAACACGACAATAATGAAATAACAACTTTTAATTAAATGTGAAAGTCTTTTAAAATTTAAACTAACTGGAAACCAACAATGCGGAAGTTAAATATTTCACTACCAAATACTGGAGTCGCTACCTCACGAACCACTAAAGAGTGCTACAAACAATTATGAATAGAAAATACATAATGTTTGTCTCGGTATAATGAAAACAAACTGAAGATATGGAAAGGGACTACGGCCTGCGAATGCTAGCTAGGCTACCTCGAATGTCCCTAGACTGGAAGCTCACTCCCAAAATGCTACTGCTACTCAACTGCTGCTCCAACACCTGGATCTGTGCAAAAAGATGCACTGAGTCTAGCATCAGCACAACCGACCCCATTTGCTGGTAAGTGTCTGGCCTAACCCCGGCGAAGTAGTGACGAGGATAGACAGGACTACCAAACAAACCTGTGCAGTTCAAACATCGCACGGAATGTCCCTTCGTGCATTAATAATCAAAACGTAGCACAGAATAATCCTTTCGTGCAAATATAATCAAAACATGACACGGAATGTTCCTTCGTGCATAATATAATCAAAACATGTCATGGAATGTTCCTTCGTGCATAATATAATCAAAACATTGCACGGAATGTTCCTTCGTGCATGATATAATCAAAATATGGCACGGAATGTTCCTTCGTGCATGATATAATCAAAATATGGCACGGAATGTTCCTTCGTGCATGATATAATCAAAGCATGGCATGGAATGTTCCTTCGTGCAAAATATAATCAAACAATCGTGCACGACATCACCCATCATGCTTTATCACTCAACCTCACCCAAACAGCAATGACAAACAATAGGGGCGAGGGGATAGACAAAAGTAATAGATATCCTGGCATGGAAAACACAAGTAAACAGTCAAATCCCGGCAAGGGAGCAATAACAACAAGTTTCACTTCCCGACAAGGGAGATAATCAATATACTCAACCCATCCCGGCAAGGGATTAATCATATCTCTTTCCATTTCTTCATTTCTTACTCAATAGTAATTTTATCGTTCGAGCCAACGCTCCAAAGAATTCACAATTTACAATTAATCCTCATACACTTCACATTAGGTAGAAATCATTTATCTAGCCTGGAAGATTCCCAAAATATACCAAAATAAGCACAAATAAAGACCCTTGGTCATGCTAGACACCGTTGTATAGATACTCGTCACCATGAATATACACCGTACTCGATCATTTAGCAATTAGCAATTTATAACACTCTAATCCTATTCCCTCAAGCCAAAGTTAGATCAAACACTTACCTCAGTCCAAAGAATAGCAATCAACTCTCTAATATCACCTTTCCTCTACAATCCGACTCCGAAACAATGGTATCTAGGCATGATTAATGTAACGACCCGACCGGTCGTTTTGAGATCTAGTGCATCGTTCGGCAGTTGGAATTAATGAACAACTTCATTTCAAGTATATTGACTTGTGCGTATGGTCAGAATTGAATATCAGGAAATTCGGAGTCAAATTGGAAATAAATTTTTCATTACGCCATCCTTAAGTTGAAGAAAATGGCTAATATTGGAATTTTGATTAAACGACCTCAGAATTGGGATTCGAAAGTTCCAACATGTTCGTATGATGATTTCGGACTTGGGCGTATGTCCGGATTTGGTTTTGGATAGCCCATGAGCATTTCGGCGTATATTGTGGAAATTAGTATTTTAGAAGAATTTTATAAATTTGGGTTAGAAGGCATTTCAGTGATATAGATGTCTTTTTGAGATTCCGAGTCTGGGAATAGCTACGTATGGTAATTCTGGAGTTGGGAGCGCGATCGGAAGTGAATTCGGATGTCCGGAGGTCATTTTAAAGTCATTTGGCTAAGTATTGAAATTTGAGGGTTTTTGAGAAAATTCGACGGGAAGTGGAAATTTTGATATCAGGGTCGGAATGCAATTCCGAAAGTTGGATCAAGTCTGTAATATAAAATGTGACTTGTGTGCAAAATTTGAAGTCATTCCTGAATGATTTTGGTAAGGTTTGAGACACTTAGTCTCTTTTAAGGAAGCTTAAGTTGGAAAAGTCAACCAGATATTGACTTATGTGTTAGAGGGCTCGAAATGCAAATTTTATGGTTTGGATAGCTTTGTTAGGTGATTTGGAACTTAGGAGAGTGTCCGGAATATTTTTGTGATGACCGGTGTAGAATTAAGCTTGAATCGGCAAAGTTAGTATTTTGGCGAATTCCGGTTGATAGGTGAGATTTTGATCCGAGGGTCGGAATGGAATTACGAGAGTTGCTGTAGCTTCGTTATATCATTTTAGACTTGTCTGCAAAATTTGAGGTCATTCGGATGTCTTTTGGTTGGTTTCGACATCGAATATGAATTTTGAAAGTTTAAGTTTAAGTTTGAATCGAATTCTAGGATTTTGGTGATTTTTGATGTTTAAGGTAGCGTTTTTATGATCCGAGCAAGTTTGAATGAAGTATTAGGTTGAGTTTGGGTTTTTGGTTGAGGTCCCGAGGGCCTCGGGGTGATTTCGGATGCCTAACGGGCATTTTTGGTTTTGAAAAAAAAAAACAAAAAAAGAGCTGCTGAAATGCAGCAGTTTTTGCAGAAATTCTGGGCATTTTTAGGTGCTAATAGGCTACTTTGGGAGCTCATATCTTGTAATTTATAAAGAATCACAAAAAGTGCAGAACACAAAAGTTGTAGACCTTCGTGTCTAGTTTCCAGAAAGCTAAAGAACTCGTAATTTGGACATATGTACTAGAAGTTATAATCGACGGAAAATGACTGCTGGAGCAATAGGATGTACAACATGTATAGCACAGGTGCAAGGTACAACTCGACGAAGCACGGACAGATTCTTTATTACAGGAAATTGGTTTATTTCTTTCATTTATTTCATTTGGTTTGGATGATTTTGGAGAGGATTTCAAGGGAGATTTCATCAAGCATCAAAGGTGAGTTCTTTCTACTTATTTTCAAGTTAAATACAAGGATTAGAACTGAAAATTCAAGTAATTTATGGACAAAAATGGCAGTTTAGGGCTTGAAACTTAAGAAAATTAAATGGAGATTTGAGGGGATATTTGAACTCCGATTTTGGTAAATTTGATATGTACGGACTTGTGGCGAGACGAGGAATCCGGTGATGTGAATTTCGTAATTTGTCGAGAAGTGGGCCCGGGGCTCGAATTTTGCTAATTTTGCGAATTTCGATGTTTTTCGAGTTCTTTCGATTGAGTTATGTTCCATTAGCCTATTGTAATATATACATTGTGTTTTTGGCAAGATTCGACACTCGTAGAGGAGAATTTGAGGGAAAAAGGCATTTCGAGCTAGTTTCCGGCCGGCTTGAGGTGAGTAATGGGTGTAGATAATGACCTGAGGGTTCGAAACCCCGGTGTATTCACATTGTGATGCTGTATTGAGGTGAGACACGTACTCTACTGCGAGTGCGGGGTCGATTATGATTGGGGACTATGGCTTAGTCCGATCGAGTGGCATTATACAGTGATGTAGGCTATAGATGAGCCGGTAAACCTCCTATTTGGATGGTTATGAATATATTTGGGATGCGTGTCGATTAATTGGATCCCGTGAGGATCGTTGTCATTGTTTCTATACATTATAACATGCTTTCATGACATCAGTCCTGCACTAGAACTCTGTTTAACATGATTTG
>MU712047.1:190813-254547 GCA_026770625.1 Nicotiana glauca | reverse complement strand
GTTTGTCTATTTTATTAGCTAAACTTATAGCTGCACTGTTTTTTTTAAAAGATATTAAATAAATTGGTTTTGAGCTTTACGCTCGGGTTGAGAGAGAATGGTCGGGCTTGCATAGCAGTTGTGTTGGGCGCCATCACGACCGGGATTTGGGGTCGTGACAATTAATTCAATTGCATCAATAAAGGCTCAAAAACATAATCCCGTAGCCTAGAAATGAGTTTTCTAGCATTCTTCCAAAAATACCAAAATTCAACACCGACCCCATATGGTACAAATACGATGCTCGGACCAAAACCTAGTCACCCATAACCCCACGATTTCAAATATATAATTTGTTTTAAAATTCGATCCCAAATTGATGCTGAACCACACAAAATTTCCAAAACCCTAACTCTACCCAAAACCCTTAATTTCTACTTTGATTTCATGATTTTGGTCTAGGAATTGGATAAATGATGATAGAAAATGAAAAAAATGAGTTAAGATTTACTAACCCAAAAAGTCTTGGTAAAAAGGAGCTTCAATGGATGCCTAAGTGTTTGGAGAAGAAAGGAGTTCGTGTGTTTTTGTGAAAAAGTCTGTAACTACTATTCCTCGGAATAAAATATAACTGGGCAAAAATTTCCCTTCACGTTCGCGGAAAGAGGGTCGCGTTCGCGTAGAAGAAAAAGCTTGGGGCCCAGGGACTATTATATGCGAACGCGATAATGGGGTCGCGAACGCGTTGAAGAGGGAAGGCTGAGCTACGCGGACCCAGAAGTTCAAGCGCGAACGCGATGAGTAAAATGAGGACCAAGTTTTCTGAGTCAATTACTCTACGCGAACGTGATAAGGCATATGCAAATGCGATGAAGGACGAAGCTGAAGCTTCGCGAACTCGAGAGGCCTAACGCTAATGCGAAGATGAAAATCACTGGGCACCTGTTGCAGATTTTCTGCAATTTTCCTCCGTGCAAAACTACCCTGAACACCTCTGAAAACCCTCCCGAGCCCTCGGGGCTCCTAACCAATCACACACATTATCTCAATAACATCCTATGAAATTACTCGAGCGATCAAATCGCCAAAACAACATCAAAATCAATGAATCAAGCCTCAAAATCATTATTTTCATTTCAAACTTCTTAAACTTCTAACTTTAGATAATTAGGTCAGAAACACGTCAAACGATGTCCGATTTCGAGCAAACTTCACAGGAAGATCTTAACACATATTTAAGACTTGTACCGGGCGTCGGAACTAAAATACGAGCCCGATACCATAGTCTTTTAATCAATTTTCATTTCCATTTTCCTTAACAATTTCAGAAAAATAATTTAACAGAAAAATCTTTTACTCGGGTTCTAGACCTCAGATTTCGACTCCGGGCACATGCCCGATCCCATATTTTTCTACGTACCTTCCAGGACCATCAAATCACGGGTCCGGGTCCGTCTACCAAAAATATTGACCGAAGTCAACTTTAATCATATTAATATCAAAATTCTTCAAAATTTTCACAGATTTCACATATTTCAACATAAATCATTCTGGCTACGCACCCGAATTGCGCGCAAATCGACGCAACTATAAGTAAAGTTTTAAAGTCCTCGAAAGCGCAGAATAAGGGAGAAATCCGGTGATGACCCTTTGGGTCGTCACACTCGGCATGACTGAATTGATTGCTTTGACATTTATAATAAAAGATATTTCTTCATTTGCCTGGGATATATTGATAAATGATGAAAATAAATTTTGAAATCCCCTATTAACAAAAGAATTATTTACTTGTTTCATGTAATGAGTTTATTGTCATTTTATAAAATTCATGATTTATTATGTAATCGGTATATTATTGCTGGCCATATTAAGTGTCGGAGTCGACCTCTCGTCACTAGTTCTTCGAGGTTAGACAGGATACTTACTAGCTATGCTTTGTTTTTGTACTCATACTACACTTGATGTACATTTTGTTGTACATGCAAATGTATGTCTAGTGGCCTCGTGGGCACAAGTTGTGGTTGATACGAAGACTTATGTGAGGTGCATCTTATATTACGATTCACATTCAGCAGAGTCTCCTTCAGATTATTTGTATTTTTTATTTTCTATCCAAATTTGAATTCTGCACACTGTATTTAATTTATTCTCCTAGTTGATGCTCATGCACTTGTGACACCGGGTTTCAGGGGTGATTATGGGTTATTTAGTATTGATATTGTTAAAAACGTTATTATTTACTCTATAAATTCTATCTTTCACTATTTAATCAAAGGAAACTATGATTTCTAAAATGTTAAATGAGAACTAAATTAACTATTTAGTGTTGGCTTGCCTGACACTGGTGTCCAGCGCCATCACGACCTTTAGTGGATTTTGGGTCGTGACAAGAATGGCCTCCAACATGAGCATCATCCTCTCATTTTGAGTATTTGAGATTTCTTCTACTTCCCCACCCCTATAATTATCATCACAAAAAGTAGAATCATCATAGCTGGGGATCGGGAAGGGGAAGGACAAATATGCACAATTATTTTAATTCCATTTTGACCACCACAGTTATCACAAATACTCCAATCATGGGTTGAGATTGTGAGCACAATCCGCCCCGGGAGAATTTAAATAATTTTTCCATGAGTGTGGTCCTCCACATAAAGGACAAGGGTCATTAAAGTATGAACAACTACCATTAGTCCAATTTTTATTTATGATGCCATATTTTTAAACTGAGAAAATAAATAAGAAACAAACAAGAAAATAACAAGAAAAATAAACAACGATAAGAAAATTAATTACATAATTATTAACAGATTTGGATCAAAGCACGTACGCTTATTTTTCAAATAACCTAAATACGCCAAATTATTCACCGACAATGGTGCCAAAGTTTGCGGAAGTCCAAATCCGCTACTAAAAACTAAATGGATACGGTCGTATGCAATATAATTTACTCAATTATGAGTCGGGGTCCAATCCCACAGAGAATAATATGTAGGCTATTAGGTGTATAAGAGAATCATCACTTATTATGCTAAGCCAAACACTTAGAAAGGTTTTGGAAAAATATTTATAACTAATTGCAAAAAGATAAAGTAACCTAGAAAGCGAGTAAAATAATCAATGGAGACAAGCATGGTTACACAGGGAATTACACTCAAGTGACAATCCAATTTATTTCACGATTTTACAAATATGAGCATGTTTATATTAATTAGGCTCCGCTAATAATTCTTTATTATCTTCTTCCGAAGACAAAAAAGACTTCCTAATTGAATTATCCCAAAACAATTAAGATATTAAGCAAACCCGAATATGGCTATAAGTAGTTCAATCCTATCCCTAGGTAGAATCTATAAGGTGAGGTTAACGCTTTAAGTTCTTGTTAATTAATCTTTCCCAACCTCAAATTATCTTTTTTAAAATTAATTCGAAGTTAATGAGAGAGTCCTAGGGGTTAGCTAATCCCTTTGGAATCATAAAAGAACAAGAATAATTAAAGAAACAATAATTCACTTCAAAATAAATAAAAATTGTTCAATACATAAGTAGAACAAAATATTTAATCCACACTTCAAGTATGAATATTTCCATAAACAAGATACAAGTGTTGGAGAAAATACAACACACTTAGATATTCAATACAAATCAAGGATGTAACGACCCAGCCGGTCGTTTTAAGAATTAATGCCCCGATCCCCTATTAACTGTTTTCCCCGTCTTTGTTTATGCTATTTTCATTTGCTAGGATGTTGGGTTTTCAGTTTCGGAGTGTTTTGGGACACTTAGTCCCTAAACGAGAGTTTAAGCTTTAGAATTTGGACCATAGTCGGAGCTTCATAGTGTTGAATATGATGTTTGTGCAAAATTTCAGGTCATACGGATAAGGTTTGATAGAATTTTTTATCGAAAACATAATTTTTGAGTTTTTGAATTTCTTAGGCTTGAATCCTATGCTAATTAGTTGATTCGATTTTGTTTGAGGTGTTTTGGAGTTTTGTGTGAGTTTGGATAGTGGTATATGACTTGTTCGTGCTTTTGGTTGAGGTCCCGGGGGCCTCGGGGTGGTTTCAGATGGTTAACGGGAAGTTTGGAGTTGGGAATTTGCAGCTGAAACTGGTGAGTCTGCTTTCATAACCGCACCTGTGGCTTGGGGAGCGCAGGTGCAAGCCCGCAGAAGCGACAGGGAATCCACAGATGCAACCAAGAGGAAAAAGGGCTAGAACCACAGACGTGGGAGTTTTGCCGCACCTGCGAGATCGCAGGTACGGATAGGCAGTCGCAGAAGCAAAAAGTCCCCATTTAATGAAAAGTTGCAGGTGCGACTTGGTCTTTGTAGAAGCGGGACCGCAGGTGCGGTCCCAGAGCCACAGATGCGGTTTCACTAGTCAGAAAAGGGGCATTATCGAGGGTTTATTTTCAAAACCATAGAAATTGATTTGGGAGCTGGGGATTCACGATTTTGAGAGATATTTTCACCTGGGTGTTGTGGGTAAGTAATTCTTACTCGATTTTAGCTAATTTCCACGAATGTATGCTTAAATTCATCCTTTAAATTCGAATTTTGGGTGGAAAAATTGGAGAAAAGTTGGAAAAGTTCGTAGACCTAGTTTTTGAGTTTGGATCAAGATTTGGATGTCGGATTGGAGTAATTTCTATGTATACAAACTCGTGAGAGTGTGAGGATTCCGAATATGTAAATATCACCTGATTCTGTGACGTAGGCCCTGTCACACCTCCTTTTTTGACTACACCCCCGTAAAAGGTATAATAAAGGGAGTTTTTCCAATTAAAGGACAATCAAAACGGAATTTATTATTTAAAGATTTAGAGTCACCACTTGGGATATTTATGGTGTCTCAAGTCAGTAGTTTGAATCCCGAATCGAGAAAAAGAATGACACTATATTATAGTCTGTGAACCAAAAAATCGGGTAAGGAATTCGGTTAACCCGGGAGATGGTGTTAGGCATTTCCGGGTTTCATGGTTGTAACACGATCGCTCGACTGTTATAACTGGCATAATTATCCAATTCTAAAACATTTTGAACCTTTGCGCAAATTTTAATTTTTAACCATTTTTATTTGATTAATTAAAGGAAGATTGCAATGTCATTTAAAATATGTTTTGAACCACGTCACATAAATGCACCCGCAGTCCATAACACATTTTATCTAACGTTGAGATTCGGATTTGGGTCACATAAATGTGCACCCGAGTTTATGAAGGTACATTATTAAAATAACGCTCCTAAAGCAACTACGCGTTGTTACTTTGCGAGGGCCATTAAAATTTCCTAAATGGCGCGCCTCGAATTCTAAGGATTGAATAAAATTAGTTAAATGAGGGCCATGAAATTATCATTTTTGTTTGGAATGGTGTACCCTAATTTATTTTAAAGGGTACTAAATTCGGACGGCCATAACTATTTGTTTTATCTAATATGGCACACCTCAACTTAACGACAAAGATCCACTGATTAAATCATGCTTATAGAAGTTACAACTACTTTTAAACTAAAGTGCGAACTTAAATTGTCGTTCAATGGTCTAGTAAAAAGGAGGATTTGATCCATTATTTATCCAAAAAAAGAAGCATGGGCCTGGCAGCAGGCCCAACAATTCATTGAAAATCTCCACCTTGAGGCGGAGAATCACGGGAGTGCCCAGGGCAGCAAACTCCCTTTATCTCACAATAACTTTGACATTCAGGCCCACAAGAGGCCCAAACTTTACAAAAATGTAAGTTGAAGGTAGAAGACCCAGAATCGAGCTGATCATCAATATCTAACAACTTGACATGCATGAAATATTAAATTCTTTCAAAAACCATCTTACGCTCATGCTTTTCTATCAAATTCCAACTTTATGCTAAACACTGAATTGATCAAAAATAAAGCACACCCTTAAAACTCATCACATAATGCAAACTAAGCCCATAATGGATTTATCTTATGAAAACATTCAACATTAAACTCCCGGATTCCTCTTCATTAGTATTGATGTACCAATTTACACATGCTGACATATTTGAACACAGAATAGCTAAACCAAATATGTTGAATCTTCATACATCAGCCTTCAAATACTGTACATAATCACTATTGTAGAAGAAATTATTTAATCCCTTTCAAAGAGAATGCTACATCATATCCAACAGTCTACATACATAATAGATTCAAACCATTTTATAGGCCAACATACTGCCTTTAAACACCCATTCCACCAACACAACCTTCGAATAATAACATAAATAAGCAAGCAATCTCATGAACCAAAGTTGAATTACTACAGAATTCAGAATTAAAGGAGTTTAATAACATAAAATGACATTTGATAAACAACATGTCATGAAACTTCAACCAGATCATATAACTTCAGATTTCCAACTCTTACACATCTAGAGGTCTAGAAAGTACTTGGAAATCACAAAAGGAAAAAGATGTAAAAGCAATGAATAGCAACAACAGGCCAGCAATGTGATAATATCAGCAGAAATCAATTCCACCCAGCAAAGAATTGTAAACCACAACCAAACTCAAGTAAAAAAAACTTTTCAACCAACAGATTCAGTCCATTTTTGAAATCCAAACCAATAAAATGATAAATCCTTTTCAAACCCCAGAGAACCAACCCCAATTTCTAATTCAAACCATTTTAAAACTCCAAATGAATCACAAGTTGCTTCAAAGGTTGGAAATTTTAGGAATCAAAGAGGGAAATTCAATAGAACATCATTTTTCTCTCAAAATTATAGTCGTCTCTATTTTTGGATTTTCAACTCTTAAGTTCTACCTTGTATATCAAGTTTAGGGTGCCTTTATAGGCAAGGAAAGTAGGGCAGCCCTGATGATTCAATTTTTCACTTTAGTCCCTTTCTAATTCCTATTTTTGCTACTTGATATCTCATTTACTGACCTGTTACCCAAGCTAAAGTCTGAAATTCAATAAAAGACCCCCACCCAAACTCCCTAGAAGCTTCCAAATATGTTATCAAAATACTCTCTAATCTAGACTACCCAAATTACCCCTAAACACCCTATTTATTACCACCGAAACCTAGCACATGACCCCAAAGGTCTTGGACTAATTGGGTCAGCAAAGTCTGTGACCTTTTGGGCCTCTGGACTTTTGAGGCCCAAATGTGATAAGAAAAGAAAATCACATGCCACAATTATCCAACGGATTCCCTAACCCAAATCCCAACTAAATTATAAGGCTAACTAACATAATTAGGTAGGGGATTGGCTAAATTATCAAATATGACCTAATTAAGATAAGTAATTAAAACCAAAGGCAAACAAGTTAACAGGAGTCAAACGAATTCAATTAAACTACTAGCAGTTATGGACTAAACGACTAAATTCAAACAAAACACCTAAACCGATTACTTAACAATTATGATCATTAACTTATGTAACCAAAAAAATAAAGCGATTTTAATCTTTCAATGAAATTAACAGGAATCAATTCAAAAGCTGCTGCTATGCGATATTAAATTACTGAGAAACAAAACAAAAACCAAATGAAAAGAAAAATAAAGAATATAAATAGAGGAGGAAATAGGAGAAAAGAAAATGAAAAGAATACCTCAAAGCTTCTAAAGCCCCAACCAACTCCGATTTGATTTAAAACAGGTGTTAACCATATGTTCTCGACGAGAACAAATGGTAAACACCCGTTTCAAAACCTATCACTTGAAAGACTGGCAGATTCGTGTTTTTTTATTTTTAGATTCAACAAAAGACGAATTTGGTGAGGATTTATGGAGAAATAGTGGTGGATTAGGTTAATGAAAGGTTAATGGTTGCATGGATGAAATTTGGGGTTGAATAGAGGTGGCGCCGCCACCAGAGAAATTGTGGTGGCACTAGGGTTTCGATTTTCAAATGAAGATTCGAGAGATTCCAGGGGGTTTTGAGGGAAAAGGAGTGAGGATCTAGGATCAAGGTGGGTTTTTGGTGTAATTTTGGTAGAGGTTGGACGTCGGCTGCCGCCGTAGGAAATTTTTGGCGGGCGACGGGCGGCGTTTCAGGGTGGTGATAAAGGAGAGGTCTCTGAGAGAGACGAAGGAGACGAGATGGGGGGAGGGGCGGTTTGAGGGCGTGGTAGGGCATTTGGACAGTTATATATCAAGAGACCATCAGTTAAGAGCCATTGGATTAGATTACCTCGACGGCTCAGATCTAAAGTCGATAAAACAAGATCATTTAGGAGGTGAAGGGAGACGGTTCGAGGCTGGACCGGGTTGGGGGCATGGAATTAGGTTGGACTAACCGGGTATGGGGTGGAATTTAATTTTGGCTTAACCAAACTTGCCCAAAATCAGCCTTTCTTCTAATTCATTTCTTTTTCTTTTCAATTGTTGTTTTTTTTTCCAAACTAATTTAAATCCTAAATCAACTCTTAAACTAAATTAATTTCTTATATTAAACTAATTACAAATCATAATATTTACAACAATTAATTAATTGCCGAATTGAAAGAAACTACAAAATTTAAAGTTAAAAAGTTAAAAATGCAAAGTGAGTCATTTTTTGTGATTTTTATTTACAAAATAACCTAATTACTAATTAATTCTTAAGATGTACAACTAACTACTAAATTCTCATCCAACACACTTTTTTTGTATTTTCCACCAATTAAAATGCACACAATTAACAGAAAATGCCACGGAAATCCAGGAATTGCAAACACTGAAAGAAATTATTTTGTTTTGAATTTATGGGAGTAATTCATATAGGGCAAAAATATATGCTCACAGCTGCCTTTCTTTGCTCGGAAACACAAAGAGTTTTTATGAAAAGATAAAGTGAGCAGATACGAGTGATTCTTGCCCATTTGAATACTCCGTGGGAAGCATTTTAAATATTTAACCGCACCCTGCTTTCAAGGTTGCCTACATATCCTTGGATTAAAAGGAATCAGGTCAATGTAGTTTAATAATGCTTGGTAGCTGGGACTTCCATGAAGCTGTGATTTCACTATTGTTGTTGTTGCTGCTACTACTTACCGAACCCCTAATTACACCATGTCAAAAATAAAAATAATCTAGACTAAACTATGGTCTATGAATTACATAACCTATCTCTCTCTTTAGATTTGATATTGTAGCTTTTGTTGCCATGCTGACTTGTATTCTTTCGGTGAAATTCCTCTGTTGGCGACTTGAATTATAATCTGAGATATTTTGCTTTTCTTCAGATGGATGCCTGACTATCAACTTGAGCTACACTTTGAGATGCTTTCCCTTTCTCCAGGTGGACGCCTGACTGCTGAACTGTATTTTGAGATGTTGCCCCTTTCTCCAAGTGGACGCTTGACTACCGAACTATATTTTGATATGTCACCCCTTTCACCAGTGGGAACCTGATTGCCGAACTGTATTTTAAGATGTTTCTTCTTTCTCCAGGTGGGCACCTGACTGTTGAATTTGAATTGTATTCCATGCTTTCTAGGCGGGCTCCTAATTGCTAAACTTGAATGTATTCCCTACTCTCCAGGTGGGCTCCTAACTGCTAAACTTGAAATGTGCTCCCTTGTTCTCCAGGCGGGCTCCTGACTGCTGACTTGAAATGTTTCCCTGCTCTCCATTCGGGCTCTTGATTGTTGAACTCAAAATGTATTCCCATGCTCTCCAGGTAGGATCCTGATTGCTAGACTTGAATGTATTCCCTGGTCTCCAGGTGGGCTTCTTATTTCTAAACATGAAATGTATTCCCTGCTCTCCAGGCGGGCTACTGACCACTATCTTGAAATATATTTCCTTGTTCTCCAGGCGGACTCCTGATAGCTGACTTGAACTTTTCCTCCCCGTTCTCCAAGCGGGTACCTGATTCCAACAAAAATAGACAAAACTAAGGAAATTTTTCTGCCCCAGTTTGGTAGTTGGGCACATATATGAGTGTTGAACTAAAATTTTTACCACTATTGAAAGCTAGGTCCTATTATCCAGGGAGGTCTTGACAACTCTTAATTAAAATACAATTATAAATATAAGTTGTATCTTCTACAGGCGTAACTTTCGCTAAACCTTGTTATTTAAGAGGGTCTTAAAACTACGTCCTATTATCCAAAAAGGTCCTGAAAATCAAAATCAAGTCTTATCTTAATAATGCAAATTTTATGACTGAAGTATACTACCCTACAACATAATTCAGGCTACATCTTGTTATCTAATAGAAATCTTAAAACTAGGTCCCATTATTTAGGGGAGTCCTGAAAATTCCTAATTAAATCCTATCTTAAACATGCAATGTTTGAAGCCAATTTACATTCTTTCATGCTAAACTATGCTATTCATAACTGTTTGGAATTTTAAATAAGCCCTATTTTCCAGGAGGGTCCTGAGAATTTAATCAAACCTGTTTTGGTGCTTTCTCTTCCCTTACGGAGAGTTTCTCCGAAACAAACAAAATTTCCTGCCCCTATTTCAATCAAAGAAACGCATTTTGTTTTGACCCACTTCCCCGAACTGGCCCTGAACCTCTTGACTTTCTGAGTGATTGTTAAACCCCATGGTCTTGGATGACCCGAATGTTCCATACCCATACTATTGTTTTACACCTCTAAACCCTTTATCTGATCCTTTGCATCTCCCATGACATTACCAAATCATTATACCGATAAAACTTCCGGTGATTCCTTGTATCTTACTTTACATCATGCTATCTTTGGTATGTTCTGCCCACACTGTGCTTTGTATTTTTGGAAGCTGGTAGTGAGCTTTGAAATCCTTTCTTATTTTCTTTGAACAAGACTGACATTGGAACATTTTAGAGAAACAAAACCCCAAAAGAAATGAAATGCAATGACCTTGAGAGTTAAGGATAAAGAAGATCCAAAACTGGATGACTTGTTAAAAATGAAAAGGAAAAGTGACTTATCTGAGTGGAATAGCTGGTACCATTGATCATGACATGCATTTCAGACTAACTGTCCCAATCCGTCCAACCAATCAACTTTCAGTTACCATACTTTGTTGCCCCGGAATTCCATAACCTGATTTCTTCACCCAAACCTTAACCTTGTTCATCCTGTGGTCCCTGAAAGGTTTTCACCAGCAGATCTCTCTCACTTGCTTTTCTCTCAACTTACTTTCACCTTTACGTGCCCGTGCGAGTTTTCACCAATAAGACTCTCATTCTTTATTTCTCTCAACTCCCGTCGCCTTACGGTACCGTGAGGGTTTTCACCATTAAGACTTTCTCATTTTGATTTCTCTCAACTCCCATCGCCTTACGGTGCCCGTGAGGGTTTTCACCAATGAGACTCTCTCATTTTTTATTGCTTTCTTGCTTGGATCGGAGTGTTTCCCCTGGTATGAATCACCTCTTCTTGCTTGACTTGGCATTTCTTGAAGACTGATCAGAAGGTCTTTCTTTGGATCGTAATGTGGGATTTTGGATAGGGTTAGAAATAAAGGGTATTAAAGGCTCAAAACAATTCAAATGGGTTTAAAATTACAACCTTTGGAAACAGATTCTTTACAACAGCCGCAACTTATGCCCCAGTTTCTTGCTTGGGAACTTTTGCATTTTTATTTTGATTGGACCGAACCGTAAGGATACCTACGTATCCTTAAAAGGAATCAAATCGAACGTAGTTCATGACATAGTAATTGCATTGTTGTTGTAATTTTTCCTTTCCTTTCCTTCCACTTTCTCTTCATTTTTTTTTCTTTCTTCCTTTCCTTTTGGTTGTTTTGTCATTCTTCCCTTTTACTTTTCTCTTCTTTTTTTCCTTTTCCTTTTCTTTTTTTCTTCTTTTTTCTCTTTTTCCATTCTTTTCTTTTCTCTCTTTTCCTTTACTTATCTTTCATGCTTTTACTTCTGATCGTTGCTACTGATTTCGAAAGAGGGGTATGAAAGAAAATCAAAGTGTTTAGATATTAGAACAAAATGCCTTCGTCATTCCAATCTCCAAAATATGCCGAGTACAAACAAATACAAAGGAAATCAAAGAAAATCATAAATAGTATCTCTTGACTGCATTGGAATCGATGGACATTTCTACACACTTGCCTTCTATATTTGTTAAATACAAAGTACCATTGGACAACACTCTCGTCATCATGAATGACCCCTGCCAATTTGGGGCGAACTTGCCTTTGGCCTCAGCCTAATATGGAAAGATACGTCTCAAAACTTGCTGACCCACTTCGAACTTCCGTGGAAGTACTTTCTTATTATATGCTCTTGCCATTCTATGAGGATACAACTGGTCATGACATACTGCTTCCAATCTTTTCGCATCGATCAAACTCAATTGTTCAAGGTGGGTTTTGACCCACTTATCATCATTAATTTCGACTTCTGCGATAATTTGAAAGGATGGGATTTCCACTTCTGCAGGTATCGCTACCTCGGTGACATACACCAACAAATAAGGAGTCACCCCAACTGAAGTACAAACAGTAGTGTGATAACCCAACAATGGTAAGGGCAGCTTTTCATGCCACTATTTAGAACCCTCTACCATTTTTTGGAGTATCTTCTTTATATTCTTATTGGTCGCCTCAACTGCTCCGTTTGACTTGGGGCGGTACAGGGTGGAATTGCGATATGTAATCTTGAACTACTAACATACATATTTCATTAGATGACTATTGATATTAGCCCCATTTTCTGTAATGATCACCTTTGGTTTCCCAAATCGACAAATGATGTTTGAGTGCACAAAATCGACCACAGCTTTCTTGGTCACGGACTTGAACATTTTGGCCTCAACCCACTTGGTAAAATAGTCAATGGCCACCAGAATGAACCTGTGCCCATTTGATACTGTTGGCTCAATTGGCCCAATGAAATCTATGTCCCACGTGACAAAAGGCCATGATGCAAACATTGTGTGCAATTCCAATGGTGGAGAGTGAATAAAATCTCCATACACTTGGCACTGATGACACTTGCGCACGAAACTGATACAATCTCACTCCATATTAAGCCAATAATAACCTGCTCAGAAAATCTTCTTAGCCAACACGTACCCACGCATATGTGGTTCACAGACTCCAAAATGTACCTCAGCATGATTGCTATGGCATGTCTAGCATCTATGCATCTCAACAACCCAAGATCCGGAATTGTTTTGTACAATACCCCTCCACTGAAGAAGAATCCACTTCCCAACTATCGAATTGTTCTCTTTTGATCACCTGTAGCCTATACTGTATACACCCTCATTCTGATGTATTCTTTGATATCATGGAACCACGGCTCACCATCAAGTTCTTCTTCCACCATATTACAGTAAGCATGCTGATCATGGTCCTGAATCTGTAAAGGTTCCACATAATCTTTATCTGGATGATGCAACATTAACTCTAAAGTGGCCAAAGCATCGGCAACCTCATTATGAATCCTTGGAATGTTCTTGAACTATATTGATTAAAACTGTTGACAAATATCATGAAAATATTGTTGGTATGGTATGAGCTTCAAACCTCGTGTTTCCCATTCCCATTGAATCTGGTGCACCAGGAGGTCCGAGTCACCCATGACCAAGACTTCCTGGACACCCATGTCTACAGCCAACCTTAAACCCAAGATACATGCCCCATACTTGGCCATATTGTTAGTACAGTAGAAGCAAAGTTAAGCCGTAACAAGGTAATGTTACCCTGTTTCATAAATAAGTACCGCTCCTATCCCAACACCTTTCGTGTTGGCAACCCCATCAAAGGAAAGTTTCCATCCTGGCTTCTCAACTTTTTCCAACTCATCAACATATATTACCTCTTCATCAGGGAAGTATGTCTTCAAAGGTTCATATTCTTCATCTACCGGGTTCTCAGCCAAATGGCCAGCCAATGCTTGTGCTTTCATTGCAGTCTGGGACACATAGACAATGTCAAAGTCCGTGAGCAAGATCTGCCACTTTGCGAGCCTCCCTGTGGGAATAGGCTTCTAAAATATATACTTCAATGGATCCAATTGATAGATGAGGTAAGTAGTATAAGATGACAAGTAATGTTTCAACTTCTGTGCTACCTATGTTAGGGTGCAACATGTCCTCTCAAGCTGAGTATAATTAACCTCGTAAGCTGTGAACTTCTTGTTGTGATTGTATATGGCCTGCTCTTTCCTGCAGGTAATGTCATGCTGACCCAACACATAACCAAATGAATTGTCCAAAACCGTCAAATACAGAATCAAAGGCCTCCCTGGTTCTGGTAGGACTAATATCGGTGGGTTTGACAAATACCCCTTTATCTTATCAAAGGACTCTTGACACTCGTCTGTCCGCTTAATCGCAACATCCTTCTTCAACGGCTTGAAGATAGGCTCACAAGTTTTCGTAAGTTAGCAATAAACCTGCTGATGTAATCCAATCTCCCTAATAGACTCATCACCTCAGTCTTGTTCCTCGGAGGTGGAAATTCTTGGATGTCTTTGATTTTTAATGGGTCCAATTCAATACCTCTATAACGACCCGACCGGTCGTTTTTATAATTCACACCCCGATTCCCTATTAACTATTTCCTCTAAGTTCATTTCTGCCATTTTGGTTAACTAAGACATTCGGTTTTGAGTTTCGAAGAGTTTTGGGGAACTTAGTCCCTAAATGAGAACTTAAGTGTTGAAAAGTTGTCCGTAGTCAGAACAGTGTGAAGATGACCTCAGAATGGAAATATAATGGTTTCGTCAGCTCCGTTAGGTGATTTCAGGGTGGGGAACGTGTTCGGAATGTGTTTTGGAGGTCCGTAGCTAATTTAGGCTTGAAATTTCGAAGTTTGCATTTTTGAAGTCTCCGGTTCGATAGTGAGTTTTTGATCTGAGGGTTGGAATGGAATTCTGGAACTTGTAGTAGCTCCGTCATGTCATTTGGAATGTGTGTGCAAAGTTTTAGGTCATTCAGACGTGGTTTGGTTGGGTTTTTGGTCAAAAGCATATTTTGAGGATTTGGAAGTTCATAAGCTTGATCTTTGGTTTGATTCGTCGTTTTGATATTGTGTTATATGATTTGGAACTTTGAGCGAGTCCGTGTTAGGTTATATGACTTGTGTATGTGATTGGTTGAGGTCCCGGGGGCCTCGGGTGTGTTTCAGATGCTCAACGGGCAAATTTAGGAGTTTGAAAGAAAAATTGCAGTAGGCCTTCTGGTGTTTTCGCTTCTGCGTCTTAGGAATGGCAGAAGCGGAGCCGCAGAAATGGCTTGGTCACCGCAAGAGTGAAAAGAGGGCAAGGCAGCTGGGTCCGCAGAAGCGGTGGAAATTTTGCTGAATCGGTTTTGGAATTTAAAGTGAGGAGTCGTAGAAGCGGCTCGTGGTCCGCATATGCGGGACCACAGAAGCGGCCCCTTTTCCGCAGAAGCGGAAAGCACTATTCTAAAAAGGTCAAATCCGAGGGTTTATTTCAAAAGTTAGAGAAATAAAAATTTATGTCGATAGAAGGTGATTTTAGGTGGATTTTGAAGAGGATATCACTAGATTTGAGCCATTTGGAGTCGGATACTCGTGGCAAAGGCGTGGTTTATAGTGATATTGAGCCGGTTCGAGGTAAGTATCTTGCATAACCTTGTGTGGGGGACTTCCTCTTAGGAATTGGGTCTTCCTTGCTAATTGTATTCCTTATACGCGAGGTGACGAGTCCATGCTCGGATTTATTTGTGGAAAATATCCCCTTTTTGGCTCTTAGATCCTTATAATCACCGAATATGAAGTTGTTCTTGATACGATTGAGTTCCATGTTATCAGTTTCACCTCTATATGACTTACTTGGAATTTATTGCCCTTTTTGGTTATTCTTGTTGCCTAATTGATTTTTACTTGTTTAACTATGGACATTTACCCCTTTATAGTCACATTATCTTTCCTAACTGCTTCTCTTTATTTGGTAATCCTCATTTCTATCTCTCGTGCAAATAATTGGTCTTAATTGGGAAGGAGTTATATATCCCATGTTTAGTTGATATTTTCTTAATTGTAATTATTTGATTCATGTTAACTTCCTTGTTGTTGAACCGTGTATTATGAAATCATTGCTTCATATTGTTTCTCCCTTGTTGAGTTGTTCTTATTGTGATTAGTATTTCTCTATTACGGGTATTCCTCATGCGTTAGTTATACCGTCTTTTGGTGAACAAAATTTCCTTGAGTTGATTCTCTTGCTTTGTTTCTATATATATATTGTCATTTGTTGTGCTGCACTTGATATTGTGATGCACGAGGTCTCTGCAGTGCGATTGTTGATATTTTGATGCACGAGGTTTCTGCCGTGCGATTATTGATATTGTGATGCATGAGGTCTCTGCTGTGCAGTTGTTGATATTGTGATGCACGAGGTCTCTGCCGTGCCATTGTTGATATTGTGATGCATGTGGTTTCTTTCGTGCGGTTATTGATATTGTGATGCATGAGGTTTCTACTGTGTGGTTGTTGTTCAGTGGTTGCACGAGGTCTTTTCCGTGCTATTGTTGTTATTGATGTTTTGCACAAGTGGCGTAATAAGGGGGGATATGTTATATGCTTATATATGGGTTGCGCATGTGGCAGAATCAGGTGGGACATTGTTATGCACGTATGGCGAAATAAGGCGGTGCCTATTATATTATTTATTGCACACGTGGCGACATAAGGTGGGCTATGTCAGGGATTGATTGTATAAAGTTGTGATGGCCTGTGGACGTATTCCTATTTGTTTTATATTGTGATTGTGGGTTGTTTACCTGTATGAACTTTACCGCTAGGGAGTTGCGAGGGAACATCGTACGTGCGGTTCGTCCTCCTTTTCATGTTTGCTAGTTTGTAGAATTTTTGTTAGAAACATTTGCACAAGCATACACATAGCTGAACACTCCTATTAGAGGTGAATTCCTCCTGATTTTTCTAAGGGTGGAGGTGTGCCCTTGTTTATCCATTGTATTTGTGAGAGTGGCCCTAGTTAGCCAGTTAGTTGTCGGTATGACCATGGGATTGATAGGGCACATGATGCCAATCGTTAGATTTCAGATGCTGGGTCTTCGTGAGTTGTGGTTTGTCCGAGAATTGGTGAAATTGTGGAAAGAGTTGGATAAGACCTTTTGTGAACATCATTGTAGGATATGAGTTATTGACTTGTTTTTCCCCTTGCTGTGACCTTAGGATTTGGATTGTGATTCTGTCGTCGTTTTGTATCATCGTTTATTATATTCTTGTTGTAAATTGTTGTATTTATCCCTTATTGTGAATTTTTGCATTTTTGGCTGTTCATGCATTCTTTGCATATTTATATTTCGTTACCATTATTCCTATGATTATATTGTTTATTGACTGGTAGGCGTCTCGACTATTCCTCGTCACTATTCCACCGAGGTTAGTCTTGATACTTACTGGGCACCGTTGTGGTGTGCTCATAATACTCTTCTGCACATTTTTGTTGTGCAGATACAGGTACTCCCATTTGTGAGCACGTGATTTTTTCCCCAAGCAATTAATTCCAACATAAAAAATACAAGAATAATTTTTGATTGCAATTAGTTTGATTAGTGTATAGAAAATACCAGTGTTTCTTTCAATTGTTAAAAAATAAAATTTAAAATGAAATACAAAAAGGAAATTAATTAGAAAATATCACAAAAAATATAAGGTAATTATTAGGAAATTGGAAAATTAAGGAAAAATATACAAAAATTGGAAAATCAAACGAAATACAAATACACAAGGAAAATAAGTCTAGAATACAAGAAAAAATACAGAAAATTAAATAAATACAATTCAAAAATAACAAAAAATACAAAAATACAATTTGATATACCAAAATTGGGCCAAATACACGAAATATTCAAGCCCAAAACAATACAATACAGACCAAGCCGAAGCTAATTGAACTGGCCTGCCCAGGTATAAAACCAAACGACACCGAACAAACACAACAAGATCTGGGCCATTGATGATTTGAATCGAATGGACCAAATAAGGCGGTGGCCTTGTACATAAAACGACATCGTGTGAGGAGATAATCTAGGCCGTCCATCTCATTTAATCTAACGAATGCGACTAGTGTTTCACTTAAACAAACGACGTAGTTTAGCCAATCAAATCACGACCGTTTAATAATCTAATCCAACAGACCAAATGAAAGATCTCATTAAACCAAACGATGACGTTTTAAGGGCAAATTGATCTGCACCATTCAATTAATTAAATCCAACGGTTGAAAGACAATAACACAAATTCTGTATTATATCCCCAGACCCCCGTTCATTCTCATTATACACACACACACTCCTCACAAATGAAACCCTAGCCGCCCCCTTCTTCCCTCCCCTTCTCTCACAAGACCACCGGAACCCTATCGGTGGTCACTCTTCTGTCACCTTCTCCTGCTCAGGCCACCCTTCTGAACACCCCTTTTCACCTTCTAACACCCTTATCTCCATTAACCACACCCATGGTCTCTGAGTACCCTTGTACACACCCAAACCAGACTTTCACGAGTCTGTTTGGAAGATCTAAACATCTAAGAGACTCCAAGTCTCTGAAACGCTGGAAAATCAAGAAAAGTAGAAAGAAAAGAAAGAAAGAAGAAAGAAAGAAGAAAAGAAAGAAAGAAAAGGAAAAAGAAAGGAAAAGACGAAACCCTAAAAAGCTAAGTACCCTGAAACCTGCCTGTGCAGTGTTTTTGTGTTCTTATCTGTTAAATCTGGATCTGTTGCACGTTTAAAAATCTCTGTACATGTTAAAATTGATTAAATGCCCTGAACCCACCTCTATTCTATACTTTGCTCTTCTGTGTTCATATTTGTGAAAAGACCTGAGCTTATTACATGTGTATGCCTGAAATCAACTAAGTATTCTTGGTTCTGAATATAGCTACATGTAAATCATACGCTATTAGTTATTTTATGTTATTGTTCAATAGATCCTGTCTCGACTAGGGTTTTGATTAGTTGAAATTCAACCATTATCAATTTGTCTCTATGAGTTCTAATTAATTTTAAAGTTAGTCGTAATTAGGGCTATTTGTGCAAGACTACATAAAACTGGCTACATTTGCAATATGATTTATGTGTTTGTTTCTTCTGAACTTCTGAGTGCTTATGCACATTTAGGTTATATGTGTAAAATGTCTATTGTGGTTATATTTGCAACACAGTGTGAGTCTTTGACTTTGTAAAGTCTATTTGTGGCTATCTTTGTAAGATTGGTTAATCCTGAAAAGGTTACCTAGTTTGAAACTGGCTGAAACTTAAAACGAGTCTCAGGGGGTTATATTTTAAATATGTTAATTACCCCAAGTCTTGGCAGACCTAATGATAGGTCGGGTAAATATCATTGAGTGTAAAGGGTAAAAGGGTAAAGGGAATTGGTATTTCTGTAGATTACATAGAGGTAATGGGGGTATAAATGACTTTAATGCCTGGTTTTACTGAAAATACATGAACAATAAGGGGTAGACTAGGCATAGTTAAAAGGCAAATATGTAATAAACCTTAGCAAGTGAGGGCAACTAGGTAAAATCCGCCCAATAGAACAATAAGGAATAGCCTAGAACCTTCTAGCAAGGGTTCAAGTGTATTTCCGTTAGAATTCTGCTATACTTAATTGATTGAATTTAAAAAGAGTTGGGGGGGAAATAGGAATAACTAATTCAAAACTCCCTCCCAAATTTATTCTATAAATAGGCTGTTTCAAGCCTGAAAAAGGGGTTCGAATCTTCAGAGAATTTAGGGGTTCAATTTTCTGGTACACATTTTAGAGTCGAAAAATCACTCAAAAGGGTTCTGAAATTTCAGAACTCTACTGGTCTTCTACTTAGCATACAATTCGAGTACTATTTCTGGAATCTTTGCTGGTTGTTCCTCTGTCGTGTTTACTTCAACTTAGCTTGGATTTCTATTTGCTCGAGTTATTTGCTGGTTGCCTGTTGAGTTGTGAGATTTGCTGTGTTAATTGCTCCTGTTCGCTGTTGCTTATCGCCATTGCTGTTGCTGATTTTTCCTTCTTCTCCAAAACCTAGAACTCATTGATTTGCTTTTGAATCAGGTACACAACTATGTCCTGGAGCTGTAATTGAGTTGCATGTTGAAGAAATAAAAATGCTGACCAGTTTTAGTTATTCAATTATATTTCTGTTCTTTCATTATGTAGTTTTAAATACTTAGATCTTTGTAATTCATTTAGGAATGGGTTGTAATAAGTACTAGACTATATGAACTCGATTTAGATTAAAGTAGTAGTAGATAATACTGTAGTAAACGTATCTAGTAGGTTAGTTATAATGATCACCTAAATCTAAAGCTAAAACCGGCTAAAATACAGCTAATACACTTAGATTTATATATGTTCTGAAATTAGACATGTAATATTAGTACTTAGCTATTTTGTTAGTTGAATTCTGAATCAGAATCATTTAATTCAAAAAATATGAAGTAGTTGAATTTCAAATCACGTTACTGTTTTAACACTACTGAAGCTGTTTTAGCTATAAACTCATATTCAACTTTGTAAAAATGGCAATCTGAAACATAATTGTAATCTGAGCATGCTGTAGTTAAAAATGCAAGTGTTGTTTTCAGTTAAAGTAGATAGATAATTCTGCAAATAGTGTCTCAACCAATAGATGATTCATAAATTCATACTCTGTCAATTTAGTAGTTAAATAGCAACAATTTAAACTAGTGTTGACATTCTTAGTTAATTGACAACATTGAAATCAGTAAGGATCAAATGTAATTTGGCATTATTAGAAACAGTTAATTGCTAGTATTGAATAATAGTACTGTTGTTAAATGTTAATCTGCCTTAATTCTGCCTTGGATGTAAGTATTCTGGGCCTAGCCGCGAATACAGGCCCAGATCTGATCAATATGGCATTCGTGCCTTTGAAAAACAGAAGTGTTGACTGGGCTGTAATTGGCCAGTTGCACCTTGGTGTATAGTGATAGATCAGTCCAAAGTCCAGGCCCAAATAATAAAGATGGCCTGGACTCTTGCACCCAGCTTTTGAAAAATAATTCTGAAACGGCTATATTAGGGGAAAAACAATATTAGAAAATATAGCATACAAATAAGTTTAACCTTCAAAAATGAAAAGGGATGAGCCTCGTTACAAAAATGAAAACACACGGGGCCCCCAAATAAGTCTCAACATAAAACTCTAGATTAGGAAGGACCGTTTAGCGAATTTCACGGTCTTTCCCAAAAGTTAATAAAGACGTAGATACTTTAGGCGCGATTAATAACATTACATTCCTAACATGGGTGCACATTTATGTGACCCAAATCCAAATCCCGAAGAAGTTGAAATGTACTAAAGTCACTGGCGTACTGGTATGGTGTGACTCAAAATGCGTTTTCGCGACGTTGCAATTCTTAAAAATGACAAAGCGGGACATTAATAATGCATAAAAATGAAGCATATAAAAATCAGATAAAAACATAAACAATAGTTGAGCGACCGTGCTAGAACCATAGAATCCGGGAGTGCCTAACACCTTCTCCCGGTTTAACAGAATTCCTTATCCGAATTTCTGATTCCCAGACTGTAATAGAGTCATAATTTCCTCAGTTCGGGATTAAACCGGTGACTTGGGACACCATTATTTTCCCAAGTGGAGACTCTGAAATTTAATAAATAAATCACGTTCTGACTGTCCTTTAATTGGAAAAACTCCTTCCTTTTTTATTATTATATCCCTTCCCGGGGTGTAGTATTAATAAGCGGTACATAAGTAGTAAAAGAAAAAGGAGGTGTGACAGCTCTGGCGACTCTGCTGGGGATAAGAAACCCAGAACTTCGGTTCAGGGTTTAAGAATTCGAGCTCAGTTAAAATTGTTGTTTTTGTTTATATCTGATTTCATTATATGCTTTGATCAACGTGCTATATGTTTACCACTTTGATATTACGTGAACTGTATATAAAAATTGTGCCAAAAACCCTTCTCTTCTTACCTCCGGGTATGTGCTTACTGGTTGAGACTCCCCTTTTTGTTAAGTCATACCCAAATAAGAAATAGAGGCCGGAAAAGTTACAAAGCCGGACGATCCCGCGGGTCCCCGGTACGTAGTCCCCTCCTCGATCCGAGTTGTCCGCTCGGGTACACAGTCTAGAACCAATAAAACCAGGATATTGAGCCTAGAATTAGGATGATTATTTGCATTATATCTGACTTAGGGGACTCAACACAGGGGTTGGGTCCGTCTAGGACAGGTAACCCGGATGTAAAATACCGAGCATGATTATGTGTTGTATTTATTTGTCCTGAACTATTATGCTGACTAGCTAAATACCTGAAAACAAAAAGAGAGAAAATAGCGATTCCTAGAAACGATGCCGAAATCTCAAGGAAAAGAAATTTTGAAAATAGTCGGGATAATTTTTGTCAAAATAGTTAGTCTAAAAATAATTTGACCGAACTACGCTGGTTTGATTCTCACCACTAGGCGAGATACGTAGGCAACCCGTGATGGGTCCAACCACCCCTTTTCAAAAAATAACCAAAAAATGTCAAATTTTTAATAAATCAAAGTGATGCCGTTTTTGAAAATAGCTGAAGGTTCCGAAAGGACGTCGGAAGGTTGTTTGCGCAAAAATGGCCACTTTTGAAGTCATTTCCCTTAAATAATAATAGCCTTGAAATCTTCGAACAAAGTATTGAAAGGCTGAGTTCACAAATAGGGATTCTTTTGAAGAAAAATGATGAAAATTTTCTTTGAAAAAAAAATTATTTTGTTTTTGAGTCAAATAATATGAGTTTAAATCACCTTTAATTAATGTGCAGGATGAGCACAATGCAAAACGAACCTTTTTCACTAATGAATAAGATCCCTTTGGAGTTACGATTATGGTGGAACGATTTGGGCCAAGATGGACAAGATTGGGTCAAGAAATATTTGAAAGATCTTACTGGGCTGCTTGATATCGTACCTCGGGGCGACGTTATTCGAGCTTTAGTTGCATGCTGGGATCCCGCACACAATGTGCTCCAATTCTCGGACTTTGAGCTTACTCCGACATCGGAGGAAATTGCCAGTTACATTGGGAAAAATGAGGTTCCCCTGAAAAACAAATACCTGGTTGCTCCAAGAGCTGTTACCGTCCACAGATTTCTAGATTCTCTGAAAATAGATCGGAGTGTTCATAATGAAGATTTGGCAAATGGTTTTTGTACCATGAAATTCATATATCATAGATATGGTCATATCGGAGGATTTAACGACCCGGGAAACAAAATCTGCAGCAAGGCAAATCGAGCAAAATGGGAGGAACACAGGCGGGTCGCTTTCATGGTAGCCTTCTTAGGTCTGATAGTGTTTCCAAGGAAGGATGGGAATATTGATATAAGGGTAGCCGGAATTGTTAGTACTCTTCTCACTCAGGATAATAGTACATTGGCACCTATGATATTATCTGATATCTTTCGCGCCCTGACAGCTTGTAAAGCCGGAGTAGATTTCTTCGAGGGATGCAATTTGATATTACAAATGTGGATGATTGAGCACTTATGCCATCGTCCTCAATTTTCAAGTTACGGGTCTTCAGAGAAAACATGCATAGAGGAATTCTATACAAGGATAAAAGGGGTCAAGTTGCCGGAAGGATTTAAGGGTTGGACCACATATTTCCGATCACTTACTGCTAGCCAGATAGAATGGGCATTCGGATGGTTGCCCATTAATGAAATCATATACATGCCAGCAGAAGGATCATACTTTCTTTTAATGGGTCTCAAAAGTATCCAACCTTATGCGCCATATCGAGTTTTACGGCAACTCGGGAGATATCAAATCGTGCCAAAAGATGGGGATCTCAGCCTTCAAGCAATAGAGATTAGTCCCGATGGGCAATTTCCTAAGGCAAAAGTCCGACAAATATGGAATGAGTGCCAATGTCTAAGAGTGGACACTTGTATAAGAGATCGGGCTAGAGGAGAAGTGTCACCTGGGTATTCCGCATGGTACCGAAGAGATTTTGAGCATGAAAGACCAACGAAGAGACCTCACATTCAAGAATTTGCCGAGCTATCAAAGGAACAATGGGATTGGCTGGCCAAGGAGAATGAATACCGAGCCAAAATCAGTATGTTGGAAAAACAAGTTCAGGACCTCAAATTCGAAAGCAGCTTACAAGCAGTGGCCGATGAGGGTGAAAATAAACAACTGATTAAAGAGAATGAAACATTGAAAGCTCAAATTGTGAAAATGAGAGCAGCAACCGAACCCCAGTTCGACATGCCCGGGATGAAAAGCTAATTGATAATTTGCGGCGCAAGGTGAACGACTACAGCTTTGATCTAGATAAAGCCGAGAAGGAATTAATTGGGGTTCGAAAACAATTGGCCAGAAATGCTGAAGAAAGGGCTCGGATGATCCAACAGTTAAAAGATGAACAGAATGTTGAAGTTTCTCGGCTAAGGAAAAAGATTGTCACGGCTGAAGTCAAAATTAGCAAACAAGCGAAAGAATTTGACATAGAAAGAGAGCACTGCTACATGGCCATGGCTCGGTTAGAATTGGAGCTACAACAACTTCAAAAGGAGAGCCAGCAGACCTTGGATGCTCGTGCCGAACAGATCGGGAGGTTGCTTCAAGAGAAAGGAATTATCAGGGAAAGAATTGTCAATATTGCTCACTATATTACACAGAAATGCCAACTGTGCGAGGATACGACCCAGTCCACATTTGCCGCAGCATCAATGATCTTTGTTAAACAAGTAATGACAGACTTGGATAAACTCCAAAGGGGATTATCATATAGGTCCGCGGTAAGACCGAACGATGTCTCGTGGGCACTAGGAGCTTTAATATATTCATAGGACATGCATTTTCTGTATTTTTATTTTTGCATTTAGAAAGTTGTAGTACAACATCATCTTTTGTAATCAATGATTGAGTATCAATGAAATTGAAAATCCAAAAAGTTGTCATTATTTTTCCTTACATGCAATTTCTTGTGCGATAGGCAAACATATAGGATCGAAAAACAAAAAGAAAAAAAATAAAAACAATGAAAACAAAAAATAATGAATAATGAAAAAAAAGAGAACATGGGTGGAAACAAAAGAAAAGAAAAGGAAAAGCGGAAAAAAGAAAATTGGCGGAAAGATAACAAATACCGGGATGACGCATAATTGCCAGGCAAAAGTTATGTTTTTAAAACTTGTGATGTTCATCTATTATGATCTAACTACTAACAAGTTTTGTCGTTGATGAGTATCAGATAAAGCAATTAGCAACTGGCATTCTGGCACATCACAACTACAACACTCGTTCTAAAAGAATGACGAAAGCAGTTACCCAAAAAATTGAGCCGACAATCATGGATCCCGTGCAAGAGGAGGAAGTAGTAGATGTGAATAGCATGAAGGAAAGCTTAAACAGCAGATGTCGGAAATGTATTAGGCTTGGTCGAGGGGACAACCCTTACCTACTTACCCAGCCAATCCCACATATATTCCTCCACCAAACCAAGATCCACCCACCATGAACTCATCTTCTACATACCCTACATACCCACATTATTACGCCACTACATCACAAGTACCACCCTCACTTCCTAAACAAGCTCCACCACCACCACCCCAGGCTTCTCCAGTGTTTGTGGCACCACCACCAGCTGCTTTACACAAATCCTCTAGTGAGCCTGTATTTCATATCCAGGATAATCATTACTACCCTCCAGAACCCACCTTTAGGAAGATGATTCATATACCCCTCTTATCGATATGACGGAAGAGGAGAAACCCGTTAGAAATCCTGAGCATGAGGAGATGGCAAGGAAAATGAAGAGCCTTGAGCAGTCGTTTCGCAATATGCAGGGTTTGGGAGGCCAAGTTAGTGTGACATACAAGGACTTGTGTTTTTTCCCCGAAGTACAACTACCAGCTGAGTTTAAATTGCCGAAATTTGACATGTATGATGGCCATGGTGATCCAGTGGCCCATCTGAGAGGATATTGCAGCAAAATGCATGGAGCTGGGGGAAAAGATGAACTACTTATGGCTTATTTCAGTCAAAGCATCAGTGGCTCAGCACTTGAATGGTACACATGTCAAGATCATACCCGATAGTTCATTTGGGACGATTTGGCTCAATCATTTGCGAACCATTTTCAATATAATATGGAAATCATCCCGGATAGATTGTCATTGACTAAAATGGAAAAGAAGCCCAGAGAGAGTTTTCGGGAGTATGGTTTCAGGTGGAAAGAACAGGCGGCTCGTGTGGATCTACCAATAAAAGAAGGAGAAATGGTAGATTGTTTCTTACAAGCTTTGGAGCCGACATACTACGGGCATCTAGTGTCTGCAATCGGAAAGACCTTTAATGAGGTGGTAAAAATGGGGAGTTTTGTTGAAGAAGGTTTGAAAACGAATAAAATCATGAGTTATTCATCCATCAAGGCTACAAATCAAGCAATTCAGACGGGGACAGGAGGAGCAATTGGGAAGAAAAAGAATGAAGAAGTGGCCGTTATAGAGGGAAGGTCTTGGTCCCGGGGCCCCAACCCATATCATCATCAGCCTCGCCCATATCAAACATACCCACCAATACCGTATAACCCACCTCAACATTATTACCCTCCGACTGGTCCTCAGTTTTCTGTCCAGCATGCCCAATCTTACCCATCACCTCCTCCTTCATGGCGAACCCCAGCACCCCAGAATGTCTACCATGCCCAAAATACATACCCGCCACCAAAAACCTACAGAAATCCCAATAGAACCAGTTTCCGTCCCGACCCTGAAGTCAAAAGCGATAGGGCTCAGAGAAAGAAAACATTCACTCCTCTGGGAAAATCATATACCAGCATCTTCCACCGATTAAGACAATTGGGGATGCTGAGTCCTATTGAGCCTAAAATTCCCAATCCTCCACCGAGAAACTTAGATCAATCCATCCATTGTGAATATTGTTCAGGGGCACCGGGATATGACACGGAGAAATGTTGGCACCTAAAACATGCAATACAAGAACTCATTGACTCTAGAAGAATTGAGTTGCAAGCCCCCGAGGCTCCCAACATAACACAAAATCCTTTGCATGTGCACCATGAAACACATATGATAGAGCTGGTACAAGGAGAAAGCTGCAAAAAGCCCTCTCAGACTGTGATGACAATCAAAGCAAACAGTAAGATAGAGGAGAAAGTCGGGAGTGAGAAAGTATCAGTTGAGTCACCTGTAAGTCAGCCAGCAGTGGCAGTTGAACCTGAACCTGTAAAAGTGATAGTACCTGGGGTGAAGCCCATATTGACTGTGAAAGGGGTACATATAAAACCAGTTGTTATCAAGCCGGTCGTTCAGATGCCGATTCTGAACATCAAAGTCGTACCTTGGAATTATGACAAGGTAACTGTCATGTACAAAGGAAAAGAAGTCAAGGGGGAAATCTGCGAAACCCATGGTTTGACCCTATCTGGGAGATATTTTGCTCCTGATGATTTGAGGAAGGCGAAAGTTGTGAAAGAAAATCCGGCCCATGTGAAGAAAGGGGTCACCGAAGAAGAAGCCGAGGAGTTCCTAAAGAAAATGAAAGCTTAAGATTATTCCATAGTGGAGCAGCTGAGGAAGACACCAGCTCAAATATCGTTAATTCATTCCGATGAACATCAAAGGGCATTAATGAAGATCCTAAATGAAGCTCATGTACCATAAAAGATCACGGTGTGTCATTTGGAAAAGATTACAAACAAATTTTTTGAAGCAAATAGGATAACATTCTCAGACGATGAACTACCATTGGAAGGGACAGAGCACAACAAGGCGTTATACCTTACAGTGAAGTGTGAGGAATCAGTGGTGACCCGTGTCCTGGTCGATAATGGGTCGAGTGCTAATATTTGTCCTTTATCTACTTTGGGCAAACTGAAGATTGATCATGAAAGAATCCACAGAAACAACATATGTGTGAGAGGATTCGACGAAGGTGGAAAGAACACTGTTGGAGATATCATATTAGAACTCACCATCGGACCGGTGGAATTCGCCATGGAGTTTCAAGTGTTGGACGTTGCTGTGTCCTATAACCTCCTGTTAGGACGTCCATGGATCCACGCTGCAAAAGCGATGCCTTCTTCACTACATCAAATGGTGAAGTTTGAATGGGATCAGCAAGAGATAGTAGTGCATGGTGAAGATAATGTTTGCAATGCCATCACGCCATTCGAAGAAGTCGAAGGTGACAAAGGTCCTTGGGTGTACCAAGTGATGGACACTGTGTCTGTAAACAAGATATCTGAAGGTGAAAGCATCCCAGTACCCAAAGTAACCCCTGCGGCGGTCGTGGTTGCTAAGGAAATGTTAAAGAATGGGTTCTCTCCGGGAAAAGGTCTAGGAGTTGCTCTGCAAGGAATAACACAACCAATTTATCTTCCGGGTAGCACTAATACTTTCGGCCTGGGTTTCAAGCCAACCATCGCCGATATACAGAGAGCCAAAAAATTGAAAAAGAAAGGACGGACCCTCCCCAAACCTATCCCAAAACTTTCCTATTCCTTCGTCAAGCCTGGTACACAAAGACGTCCGGCAACTGTCATGCCGGGCCATGCAGAGATAAGGCCAGATGAAGAGCTGTTAGAAAAGTTTGAGAGGTTGTTTGAAGGCATGAATATGATAGAGGCAGCCGAGGGAACAAGCAAGATGGATGTTCAGTTTGTTGGACCCCAGATCAGGCTAAATAACTGGGAAGCTACTCCTCTTCCAATCAGAAGGTAGTTGTGGTAGTTAGCTTTAATGTTCCATTCCTAAATCTGTCTTGTTTCAAAAAATTGTAATCCTATGTTCCGTCTAGTAAAATGTATCCAAACCTTATTACTTTTAAAGTTTAATGAAATGCAATTTCTTTCTTCCTCTATTTTTGTAGCCTTATTTTATTTTCTTTTCTTTCTTGTACAGTCTAGTTTTCGCTGATTTCAATGATGTGTCATGCATGAAGGATTTCCGATCCAGTCTTGATAATCAGATCGTCATACAAGAAATTGAAAATGATAATGAAGTGGAATATGAGGATGAGGAAGTTTTGGAGGAAATTAGTAAGGATTTGAGCCACTACGAAGAGAAACCCAAACCAAACTTAAATGAGACGGAGTCTATTAATTTGGGGGATGAGGAGAATATTCGTGAAACAAAGATTAGTATGCACTTAGAGGCCTCACTCAGAGAAGACTTGATCAAGTTATTACATGAGTACAAAGATATATTTGCCTGGTCTTATGATGACATGCCAGGGCTCAGTACTGATTTGGTGGTACATAAGTTGCCTACTTATCCAGAATGCCGGCCTGTTAAGCAAAAGTTGAGAAAGTTCAAAACAGATATCACTGTGAAAATAAAGAAGAAGTCAACAAGCAGTTTGAGGCAAAGGTCATACGGGTCACCAAGTACCCCACCTGGTTAGCCAATGTTGTACCTGTTCCAAAGAAAGACGGAAAAACCAGAGTGTTTATTGATTATCGAGACCTCAATAAAGCCAGTCCGAAGGATGATTTTCCATTGCCAAACATCCACATATTGATTGACAATTGTGCCAAACATGAGATTGGTTCTTTTGTGGATTGTTATGCGGGTTATCATCAGATCTTAATGGATGAAGAAGATGCAGAAAAGACGGCCTTTATCACACCTTGGGGAACATATTGCTACAGAGTAATGCCGTTTGGGTTGAAAAATGCTAGAGCTACATATATGAGAGCAATGACCACTATGTTTCATGACATGATACATCGAGAGATTGAAGTGTATGTGAGTGATGTTATTATTAAATCCAAAAAGCAGTGCGATCATGTCAAAGACTTGAGGAAGTTCTTCCAGAGGCTTCGAAGATACAATCTCAAGCTCAATCCAGCAAAATGTGCTTTTGGGGTACCATCATGAAAGTTATTAGGGTTCGTGGTAAGTCGGCGTGGTATTGAACTGGACCCGTCAAAGATAAAGGTAATTCAGAACTTGCCTCCGCCAAAGAGCAAGAAAGAGGTGATGAGTTTGTTGGGCAGGTTGAAATATATTAGCAGATTTATTGCTCAGCTGACGTCGACCTGTGAGCCCATTTTCAAATTATTGAAGAAAGATGATGCGGTGAATTGGACTGAGGAATGTCAAGATGCATTTGACAAAATCAAGGAATATCTGGCCAATCCTCCTGTATTGTTTCCTCCAGAACCTGGAAGGCCCTTGATCCTTTATTTGTCTGTATTGGATAATTCCTTTGGCCATGTACTGGGGCAACATGATGAAACGGGGAAGAAAGAACAAGCAATATACTACCTCAGCAAGAAGTTTACATCTTACGAGGTAAAGTACACTCAGTTGGAAAGGACATGTTGTGTTTTAACATGGGTTGCACAGAAGTTGAAACATTACTTGTCGGCTTACACCACTTATCTCATATCTCATCTGGATCCCCTGAAGTACATATTCCAGAAGCCTATGCCCACAGAAAGGCTCGCTAAATGGCAAATTCTACTTACGGAGTTTGATATTGTTTATGTAACCCGCACTGCAATGAAGGCACAAGCAGTCGCTGATCATTTGGCAGAAATCCAGTTGATGATGAGTATGAACAACTGAAGACATATTTTCCTGATGAGGAGACAATGAATATTGAAGAATTGGAACAAGACGAAAAGTCGGGTTGGAAATTATACTTTGATGGAGCTGTCAATAGCAAAGGAGTCGGAATTGGAGCAGTGCTCATTTCAGAAACGGGTCAGCATTATCCTGTTACCGCTCAGCTCCGTTTTTTCTGTACTAATAATATGGCCGAATATGAAGCATGTATACTGGGATTAAGAATGGCAATAGACATGGGTGTTAAAGAGATTTTGGTCATGGGTGACTCGGATCTCTTGATACATCAAATTCAGGGAGAATGGGAGACAAGAGATTTGAAGCTTATACCATACCGACAGTGTCTACATGAATTATGTCAAAGGTTTCAATCCATAGAGTTCAAGCATATCCCAAGAATGCACAATGAAGTTGCAGATGCTCTGGCCACATTGTCATCTATGTTGCACCATCCGGACAAAGCTTATGTAGATCCATTACAAATCCAAGTTCATGATCAGAATGCTTATTGTTTTACGGTAGAAGAGGAACTTGATGGTGAACCATGGTTCCATGATATTAAAGAATATTTGAGGATGGGGGTGTACCCGGTGCAAGCTACGGGAGATCAGAAAAGGGCTATAAGACGACTAGCGAGTGGATTTTTCTTCAGCAGAGGGATTGTATACAAGAGAACCCCGGATTTGGGTTTACTAAGATGTATAGATGCACAGTAGGCCGTTACAATCATGACTGAAATACATGCGGGAACTTGTGGACCTCATATGAGTGGATATGTTTTGGCCAAGAAAATACTAAGGGCTGTTATTATTGGCTCACTATGGAGCGAGATTGCATCAGATATGTACGGAAATTCCATCAATGCCAGATACACGGAGACTTGATTCATTCTCCGCCATATAAGTTGCATACAATGTCAGCACCATGGCCTTTTGTCGCCTGGGGCATGGACGTCATCAGTCCGATAGAACCCGCAGCATCTAATGGGCACAAGTTTATTCTGGTAGCCATTGATTACTTCACTAAATGGGTTGAGGCAAAGACATTTAAAGTAGTAACAAAGAAGGCAGTAGTGGATTTCGTATATAAAAACATCATTTGCCGCTTTGGGATTCCCAAGGTGATTATTACGGATAATGGAGCCAATCTTAACAGTCATCTCATGGCGGAGGCATGTCAGAAGTTTAAAATCTTACATCGTAATTCTACACCTTATCGACCTAAAGCAAATGGAGCAGTTAAAGCTGCAAATAAGAATATTAAGAAAATTCTTCGAAAAATGGTAGAGGAGTCAAGACAGTGGCATGAATAATTACCATTTGCTCTAATGGGTTATCGCACTATTGTGCGTACTTCAATTGGTGCAACCCCTTACTCATTGGTGTACGGAACGGAGGCAGTGGTACCTGCAGAAATTGAAATACCTTCCCTCCGAATTATAGCTGAGGCTGAAAGTGATGATGATGAATGGGTAAAGGCCCGGTTATAGCAATTGAGCTTGATCGACGAGAAAAGATTGGCAGCAATATGTCATGGACAGCTATACCAATGGAGGATGGCCAGAGCATATAACAAGAAAGTACATCCACGGAAATTCGAGGTTGGACAATTGGTGCTGAGACGTATTTTACCACATTGAGCCAAAGCAAATGGAAAGTTTGCACCTAATTGGCAAGGGCCGTTTATGGTATCCCGGGTATTGTCCAACGGAGCTTTATACCTAACAGATGTAGAAGGGAAATGTGTAGAGACTGCCATTGACTCTGATGCAGTCAAGAGATACTACGTATGATTCCTTTCATGTATACAATTGTATTTGTCATAATTTTGAAATTGAAATGATGAAGGCATTTTATTTCTCTATCCAAACACTTTACCCATTGCTACCCCTTTTGACCCTTATTATATTATTCTTTCATACCCCTCTCTCGGAATCAATGATGAAGTTAAAATGAATGATGAAATGAAAAGAAAAGAAGAAAAAAAAAGGAAGATTGAAAAAAAACAGAGAGAGAAAAAGAAAAATTTTGAAAAAAAAAGAGGAGAAAAAGAAAAGATATGAAAAAAAAGAGAAAAAATATATATATATATATACAAAAGAAGAAAATCGGGAAAAAGTCAAACGACGAAGAGGCCTTATGGTATGAACTACGTCTGACTTGATCCCGAAAGGGTACGTAGGCAGCATCAATGAGGTTCAGTCACGACAAAAATAAAATCCAAGTTTCCCCAAAATTGAAACTAGGGCAGAAGTTATGTTTTTATGATTCCGAGAGTTGTAATTGTCTTGAACCCATGTTATAAATTTGAGCCTTTATGCCCTTCTTTATAAACCCATCCAAAAGCCATATTACGGTCCAAAGAAAGACCTTCTGATTAATTCAAGGAAATGACAATGCAATGAGAATAAAGGAAAACATATCGTGGACAGTACCCGGGAGTTTGAAGACAGAAGAAAGAAAAATAAAAAAAATATATGAGAGAGTCTTATTGGTGAAAACCCTCACGGGCACCATAAGGCGAGTGTGAGTTGAGAGAAAAATAAAAAATGAGAGAGTCTTATTGGTGAAAACCCTCACGGGCACCATAAAGCGAATGTGAGTTGAGAGAAAATAAAAATGAGAGAGTCTTATTGGTGAAAACCCTCACGGGCACCATAAGGCGAAAGTGAGGAATGACCTGATGAAATAAAAGTGGCAAGACAAGTAAGGTTTGGGTTGATGAAAGGAAAAATCAAAGTCAACAAAAGATTTGGTTGGACAGACCGGGTCGGATATCCAAATGCATGGCATGGTCAAAGGAATCGGCCTTCCTACCCAGATAAGTTCTGTCTTTTACTTCAAAATATTCCCACCTCTAAATTCAGGGTCATTGCATTTCATTTTGTTTGTTCAAAACCAGTTGCCAGTTGAAAGCTAATTACCAGCTTCTCGTGATGGATGGCACATTGATACTGGGTCCTTCAAAGGAAAGGAGAAATAGAATAGCATATGGCGGTCATATAGCCAAAGGGAATAAAAGAGAAGAAGAAACAAAAAAGAAAACAAAAGGGGATTACAATTAAAAATTGGGAAGACGGCAAAGCAGTACAAAGCAAGATGAGGCAGATGGTGGAAGCAAGGCCAACAAGAATGCCAGTTGCTAACCATCATTTTATAACTGACAAATTGTTCGCTGATTAAGACAGGAACAAAAGATTCAAATTCTTACTAATCACTTTAAAGTGAATGTGACCAATGTGGGAGAAACAATCAAAGGAAGTAACAATGAAGGAATCCACGATGGAGGAATCAATAATCAGGAACCTACCAGAACAACGAGGGAGGTATTATCTTTTATTTTTTAAGCTACACCCAGTTATCAAACTGAGGGAATATTTTTTCTGTATTTTTAAATTTTCACTCAGGCGCCCACCTGGATAACAAGGGAATACTTTTTTGCATTTTTAATTTCTGCATCAGGCGCCACCTGGATAACAAGGGAATATTTTTTTGCATTTTTAATTTCTGCATCAGGCGCCCACCTAGATAACAAGGGAATCCTTTTCTTCATTTTTAATTTCTGCATCAGGCGCCTACCTGGATAACAAGGGAATATTTTTCTGCATTTTTAATTTCTGCATCAGGCACCCACCTGGATAACAAGGGAATATTTTTCTGCACTTTTAAATTTTCGCTCAGGCGCCCACCTGGATAACAAGGGAATACTTTTCTGCATTTTTAATTTCTGCATCAGGCGCCCACCTGGATAACAAGGGAATACTTTTCTGCATTTTAATTTCTACATCAGGCATCCACCTAGATAACAAGGGAATATTTTTCTGCATTTTTAAATTTTCGCTCAGGCGCCCACCTGGATAACAAGGGAATACTTTTCTGCATTTTTAAATTTTCGCTCAGGCGCCCACCTGGATAACAAGGGAATACTTTTCTGCATTTTTAAATTTTGCTCAGCCGCCCACCTGGATAACAAAGGGAATACTTTTCTGCATTTTTAAATTTTCGCTCAGGCGCCCACCTGGATAACAAGGGAATACTTTTTTGCATTTTTAATTTCTGCATCAAGCGCCTTCCTGGATAACAATGGAATATTTTTCTGCATTTTTAATTTCTGCATCAGGCGCCCACCTGGATAACAAGGGAATACTTTTCTGCATTTTTAAATTTTGCTCAGGCGCCCACCTGGATAACAAGGGAATACTTTTCTGCATTTTTAATTTCTGCATCAGGCGCCCACCTGGATAACAAGGGAATATTTTCTGCATCTTTAAATTTTGCTCAGGCGCCCACCTGTATAACAAGGGAATACTTTCTGCAAAATGAAAATTTTCTTTTATCTAACAAGTAACAGCATGATAGATTGTAAGCCCCATACTGGGGCAGAAAAAGTTTTCTTTATTTTTGTAGTAAGCAGGCACCAATCCGGAGAGCAGGGAAACACATTTTTGAAGTTATACAAGCAGAATGAAGCAATATGTTTGAAGCAAGTTACAAGCAAGAAGGTTCATCGAAGAATGGAAGATGCAAACAAAAGAACAAGATGCAAGATGAAAGATCAAGGCAATACAAGACACAAGGCATAGATAAGATTTTTTGTAATTCATAGACAAATAGCTTAGGCTAGTTTCTTTTATTTTACCATGGTGTAATAAGGATTCGGTCAGCAGTAATAGCAGTAACAACAGCAACAGCAGTGAAATCACAGTCCCTGGTAGTTCCGGCTACCAGACATTCCCGAACTATACTGACCTGATTCCTGTATAACCCAGGATATGTAGGCAATCCTTGAAGCCGGATGAGGTCAAAAATTTCAAAAATGCTTCATACGGAATATGTGAGTGGGAAAAAATCCCTCATTACTGCTCACTTATCTTTGCACTGAAACTCTTCATGTTCCCGAGCAAAGAGGGGCAGCTGTAAGCACGTGATTTTTGCCCCAAGCAATTAATTCCAAAATAAAAAATACAAAAATGATTTTTGATTGCAATTAGTTTGATTAGTGTATAGAAAATACCAGTGTTTGTTTCAATTGTTAAAAAATAAAATTTAAAATGAAATACAAAAAGGAAATTAATTGGAAAATATCACAAAAAATATAAGGTAATTATTAGAAAATTGGAAAATTAAGGAAAAATATATAAAAATTGGAAAATCAAAGGAAATACAAATACACAAGGAAAATAAGTTTAAAATACAAGGGAAAATACAAAAAATTAAATAAATACAATTCAAAAATAACAAAAAATACAAAAATACAATTTGAAATACCAAAATTGGGCCAAATACACGAAATATTCAAGCCCAAAACAATACAATACAGACCAGGCCCAAGCTAATTGAACCGGCCTGCCCAGGTATAAAACCAAACGACACCGTACAAACACAACAAGATCTGGGCCGTTGATGATTTGAATCGAATGGACCAAATAAGGCGGTGGCCTTGTACATAAAACGACACCGTGCGAGGAGATAATCTAGGCCGTCCATCTCATTTAATCTAACGAATGAGACCAGTGTCTCACTTAAACAAACAACGTAGTTTAGCCAATCAAATCACGACCGTTTAATAATCTAATCCAACGGACCAAATGAATGATCTCATTAAACCAAACGATGACGTTATAAGGGCAAATTGATCTGGACCGTTCAATTAATTAAATCCAACGGTTGAAAGACAATAACATAAATTCAGTATTATATCCCCAGACCCCCGTTCTATTTCATTATACACACACACACTCCTCACTAATGAAATCCTAGCCGCCCCCTTCTTCCATCCCCTTCTTCCATCCCCTTCTCTCACAAGACCACCGGAACCCTACCGGTGGTCACTCTTCTGTCACCTTCTCCGGCTCAGGCCACCCTTCTGAACACCCCTTTTCACCTTCTAACACCCTTATCTCCATTAACCACACCCATGGTCTCTGAGTACCCTTGTACACAGCCAAACCAGACTTCCACGAGTCTGTTTGGAAGATCTAAACATCTAAGAGACTCCAAGTCTTTGAAACGGTGGAAAATCAAGAAAAGAAGAAAGAAAAGAAAGAAAGAAGAAAGAAAAAAGAAAAGAAAGAAAGAAAAGGAAAAAGAAAGGAAAAGACGAAACCCTAAAAAGCTAAGTACCCTGAAACCTGCCTTGTTCAATGTTTTTGTGTTCTTATCTGTTAAATCTGGATCTGTTGCACGTTTAAAAATATCTGTACATGTTAAAATTGATTAAATTCCCTGAATCCACCTCTTTGCTATACTTTGCTCTTCTGTGTTCATATTTGTGAAAAGACCTGAGCTTATTACATGTGTATGCCTGAAATCAACTAAGTATTCTTAGTTCTGAATATAACTACCTGTAAATCATATGCTATTAGTTATTTTATGTTATTGTTCGATAGATCCTGTCTCGATTAGGGTTTTGATTAGTTGGAATTCAACCATTATCAATTTGTCTCTCTGAGTTCTAATTAATTTTAAAGTTAGTCGTAATTAGGGCTATTTGTGCAAGACTACATAAAACTGGCTACATTTGCAATATGATTTATGTGTTTGTTTCTTCTGAACTTCTGAGTGCTTATGCACATTTAGGTTATATGTGTAAAATGTCTATTGTGGTTATATTTGCAACACAGTGTGAGTCTTTGACTTTGTAAAGTCTATTTGTGGCTATCTTTGTAAGATTGGTTAATCCTGAAAAGGTTACCTAGTTTGAAACTGGCTGAAACTTAAAACGAGTCTCAGGGGGTTATATTTTAAATATGTTAATTACCCCAAGTCTTGGCAGACCTAATGATAGGTCGGGTAAATATCATTGAGTGTAAAGGGTAAAAGGGTAAAGGGAATTGGTATTTCTGTAGATTACATAGAGGTAATGGGGGTATAAATGACTTTAATGCCTGGTTTTACTGAAAATACATGAACAATAAGGGGTAGACTAGGCATAGTTAAAAGGCAAATATGTAATAAACCTTAGCAAGTGAGGGCAACTAGGTAAAATCTGCCCAATAGAACAATAAGGAATAGCCTAGAACCTTCTAGCAAGGGTTCAAGTGTATTTCCGTTAGAATTCTGCTATACTTAATTGATTGAATTTAAAAAGAGTTGGGGGGAAAATAGGAATAACTAATTCAAAACTCCCTCCCAAATTTATTCTATAAATAGGCTGTTTCAAGCCTGAAAAAGGGGTTCCAACCTTCAGAGAATTTAGGGGTTCAATTTTCTGGTACACATTTTAGAGTCGAAAAATCACTCAAAAGGGTTCTGAAATTTCAGAACTCTACTGGTCTTCTACTTAGCATACAATTCGAGTACTATTTCTGGAATCTTTGCTGGTTGTTTCTTCTGTCGTGTCTACTTCAACTTAGCTTGGATTTCTATTTGCTCGAGTCATTTGCTGGTTGCCTGTTGAGTTGTGAGATTTGCTGTGTTAATTGCTCCTGTTCGCTGTTGCTTATCGCCATTGCTGTTGCTGATTTTCCCTTCTTCTCCAAAACCTAGAACTCATTGATTTGCTTTTGAATCAGGTACACAACTATGTCCTGGAGCTGTAATTGAGTTGCATGTTGAAGAAATAAAAATGCTGACCAGTTTTAGTTATTCAATTATATTTCTGTTCTTTCATTATGTAGTTTTAAATACTTAGATCTTTGTAATTCATTTAGGAATGGGTTGTAATAAGTACTAGACTATATGAACTCGATTTAGATTAAAGTAGTAGTAGATAATACTGTAGTAAACGTATCTAGTAGGTTAGTTATAATGATCACCTAAATCTAAAGCTAAAACCGGCTAAAATACAGCTAATACACTTAGATTTATATATGTTCTGAAATTAGACATGTAATATTAGTACTTAGCTATTTTGTTAGTTGAATTCTGAATCAGAATCATTTAATTCAAAAAAATATGAAGTAGTTGAATTTCAAATTACGTTACTGTTTTATCACTACTGAAGCTGTTTTAGCTATAAACTCATATTCAACTTTGTACAAATGGCAATCTGAAACATAATGTAATCTGAGCATGCTGTAGTTAAAAATGCAAGTGTTATTTTCAGTTAAAGTAGATAAATGATTCTGCAAATAGTGTCTCAACCAATATATGATTCATAAATTCATACTCTGTCAATTTAGTAGTTAAATAGCAACAATTTAAACTAGTGTTGACATTCTTAATTAATTGACAACATTGAAATCAGTAAGGATCAAATGTAATTTGGCATTATTAGAAACAGTTAATTGCTAGTATTGAATAATAGTACTGTTGTTAAATGTTAATCTGCCTTAATTCTGCCTTGGATGTAAGTAATTTGGGCCTTGCCGCGAATACAGGCCCAGATCTGATCAATATGGCATTCGTGCCTTTGAAAAACATAACTGTTGACTGGGCTGTAATTGGCCAGTTGGACCTTGGTGTATACTGATAGATCAGTCCAAAGTCCAGGCCCAAATAATAAAGGACTCTTGCACCCAGCCTTTGAAGAATAATTCTGAAACAGCAATATTAGGGGGAAAACAATATTAGAAAATATAGCATACAAATAAGTTTAACCTTCAAAAATGAAAATGGATGAGCCTCGTTACAAAAATGAAAACACACGGGGCCCCCAAATAAGTCTCAACATAAAACTCTAGATTAGTAAGTACCGTTTAGCGAATTTCACGGTCTTTCCCAAAAGTTAATAAAGACGTAGATACTTTAGGCGCGATTAATAATATTACATTCCTAACATGGGTGCACATTTATGTGACCCAAATCCAAATCCCCACGAAGTTAAAATGCACTAAAGTCACAGGCGTACAGGTACGGTGTGACTCTAAATGCGTTTTCGCGACGTCGCAATTCTTAAAAATGACAAAGCAGGACATTAATAATACATAAAAATGAAGCATATAAAAATCAGATAAAAACAAAAACAACAGTTGAGCGACCGTGCTAGAACCACGGAATCCGGGAGTGCCTAACACCTTCTCCAAGGTTAACAAAATTCCTTATCCGGATTTGTGATTTGTAGACTGTAACAGAGTCCTAATTTCCTCGGTTCGGGATTAAACCGATGACTTGGGACACCATTATTTTCCCAAGTGGCGACTCTAAAATTTAATAAATAAATCTCGTTCCATCTGTCCTTTAATTGGAAAAACTCCTTCCCTTTTTATTATTATATCCCTTCCCGGGGTGTAGTATTAATAAGCGGTACATAAGTAGTAAAAGAAAAAGGAGGTGTGACACCATTTAGTTCCGTCAGCCTTGGAAGGAGGCGTATCGGTAGAGACTTCAAGGTATATCTGCTACGTCCACAGACCGAGGAGTCCCTTTTCAGCTTTTCTGTAATAAGTATAGTTCTTCCAGTATTATCTCCTTTGTATAGATATTCTTGGGTCAGAGCCTCTTATGTATCCCTTAGCTTGTGATTTGTGAGTTTCCGGGTTTGGGGAGTTTGTTAGCTTCGAGAATTGTTCTGGTATGTGCCAAGCGGCACCTTAAATCCTATTTATTTTACCAGTTCAGTTTTATTTATTTTCTTCCGCAAAAAAAAATGGTTTATCTTCCACATTGTTAGGCTTACCTACTCATAGGGACTAGGTGCCATCACGACATGTTCATGGAGGGTTAACTGGGGTCGTGCAACCTCGATGGCTGACTATAAATCCCAACAATTTTCAAGGAACACCGAAAGCGCACTTTGCAGGATTGAGCTTGAGATTATACCTGCGAAGCCTTTGGAAGAACTTTCTTAGATCTTTGACTTGGTCAGACTGCTTCCTGGACTTTATAATTACATCGTCTACATAAACCTTGATCTCCCTATGTATCATATCGGGGAATATGGTTGTCATTGCCCCCATGTAGGTTGCCCTAGCATTTTTCAAACCAAATGGCATGACCGATAGCAGTACATTCTCCATGGCATGATGAATGTCGTAGTTTCTGCATCTTCCTCATCCATTAAGATCTGGTGATAGCCCGCATAACAATCCACAAAATAACAAATCTTATGTTTTGCACAATTATCAATCAACATGTGGATGTTTGGCGGTGGGAAGTTATCCTTTGGACTCACCTTGTTGAGATCACGGTAATCAACGTACACCCTGGTCTTTCCATCCTTCTTTGGCACAGGCACAACGTTGGCTAACCAAGTGGGATACTACATGACCCAAATAACCTTTGCATCAAACTTCTTGGTGACCTCATCTTTTTTCTTCACACTCATATTAGTTTTAAATTTTCTCAACTTCTGCTTGACAGGGGAAATGCCGGGTTAGTGGGCAATTTGTGAACCACCAAGTCAGTGTTTAGACCGGCATATCATCATATGACCATGTAAAAACATCTTTGTACTTGAACAATGCTTTAATTATCTACTCTCTAAGTTGTGGTTCAAGATGGACACTTATTTTAGTTTCTCGGAAATTATCTTGATCCCCTAGATGATTAGGAAAGTCAAGAGCTTGGAGAAATACCTCAGGAATATGCAGGGGCTAAGTGTTCAAGTATGTGTGGCATATAAAGACCTATGTCTATTCCAAGATGTTCAACTACCAGCAAGGTTTAAGATGCCCAAGTTTAATTTATATGACAGGTATGGTGATCCAGTGGCACGTCTGAGAGGTTTTTGTAGCAAGATGAGATGAGCAGGCGGGAGAGATGAATTACTAATGGCGTATTTTTGTCAAAGTTTAAGTGGCTCAACTTTGGAATGGTACACCCGACAAGATCGTGGTCGGTGGTACACTTGGGACGATCTAGCCCGAGCATTTGCTTGCCATTTTTAGTATAATCTTAAAATTATCCCAAATCGTCTGTTATTGACGAAGATTGAGAAAAGCCCGGGGAGAGTTTCAGAGAATATGGGTTCCGTTGGAGAGAGCAAGTAGTGAGGGTTGACCCTTTGATGAAAGAGAGTGAAATGGTTGATTACTTCTTGCAGGCCTTAGAGCACACTTATTTCGGTCACTTGGTGTCAGCGATAGGGAAATCCTTTAATGAAATGGTGAAAATGGGAATCATGGTAGAGGAAGGACTCAATTCCAACAAAATCATGAGTTATTCAGCAATTAAAGCGACCACCTAGGACATTCAAAGCGGTTCTGGAGGTGTATTGGGAAAGAAGAAAAAAGAGGACGCTACAACAATTGAGTTAAGAGCTTGGTCCAGGGGCCCATCACCTTACTATAACAAGCCTCGACCCCTCCACAAAACTTACCCCCACACTCCATATAGCCCACGACAACACTACTACCTACCGCTAGATCCCCACTTCTCTATCCATCATGCTCAAACATATACTCAATCCCCAGCCCACGCGTATTGGCATGTGCCAACCCCACAGAATACCTACCCAGCTCCACAAAATACCTATCCACCCCCAAGAGCCTACAGAAATCCCCTGGAATAGGTTTCCGACCAAATCAAGACTTCAAGAATGAGAGATTACAGAAGCAGAACACTTTCACTCCATTGGGAGAATCATATACCAGTCTATTCCATAGGTTGAGACAGTTAGGTATGCTGAATCCAATTGTACCTGAGCTGCCAAATCCCCCTCCGAGAAATCTTGACCACTCGGTGAGCTGTGAATATTGTTCAAGGGCTCTGTGGCATGACACGGAGAAATGCTAAAAATTGAACAGTTATTCAAGAGCTTATTGATACCCATCAGATCGAGTTTCAAGCCTCAGAAGTGCCAAATATCAACCAGAATCCATTGCCGGCCCATCATGAGACCAATATGATTGAGATAGAACATAGAAGAGGAGAGCCTAAGAAGCCATCACAGACTATTATGATGATCCAATCCAGTGAAGTCAGGCAAAGTGAAAATTTAACAAGTGGGGATTCATTGATCAGGTTGAAAGAAATAGACAATAAACCAGTTGTGTTAGTTGAGAAGGAGTCCTCAAGTGGGGTTGCAGTGAAACAGGGAAAAGAAAAAGTGGTGGTACTAGGGATACCAAACATGCCCGTTATAATCGTGGAAGGTGTTCGCACAGAGCCTGTGTAAGGCCATGTAAAATTTTGTGCTCAAAACCTAGTAGCTCGTAGTGCTAAGATCCGAATATGTGTTAGGAATGTGTAGAATTCTTCACGGCGAGCTTGCTCGTCGTGGTTCAGACCCTTTTTGCTGATTTTGCACTTAAACATCAAGAATCAAAATTTTCTAGAAAATTGTCATTATGCGGTCGCAGATCAGGTATGCGGACTATATTTCTGACGTACAGCTAATCAGAGAGTTAGTCGAAATTGATTTTGAAAATGCGGTCCATTATGTGATTTCATAATCCAAATGCGGACCGCATAACCATCGCATAAATTCCTCAAGGATTTGTGAAGGTCAATTCTGCAGTGCATTATGAGACTGCAGAACAGAAATGTGGACCGCATTTCTGTTGCAAACCTTGGTAGAGAAGTCAGATTTTAGGAGCACTTCTGTGGTCCATTATGTGGACCGCATTTCCACTCTTCGATCAAACAGTGCGACCGTAGAGTGCTACCGCAGACCCGACTCGGCTCCATATTTTCTAATTTTTCTACCCGATATCTTCTTCAATAAAACACCCCAACCCTTCATTTTTACACAGTTTTCTAGATAAAACTAGAGAGAAGGGAGAGAGGGTTCTTGAGAGAGAAAGTCTCATCTTCATCAATTTGATGTTCCAACGTCGCCCAGGCTCGAAAATTCTTGAGTATTATCTTTATCTCCATTTTTGCATGTAAGGTCCCCAACACTTTTTCATTAATTTTCAAATTTTAATAAAAAGGGAGATTCTTATGCATTGATTCTTGGTAATAGGGGTCGAAACACTCATACATGTCTATTAAAACCTAAAATATAGTAAGTGTAATTAGGCGGGAGTAAAGAATTGTGTAAAGGAGGGCTGATAACCTAAATATGTTTGGGTAGTGATTGTAAACTTTGATTCTAAGAAATATCTATTAATTTGTGCACTAGATTGAAGTTGCCAGGCTTTTTGGTAACGTTGGAAGTAGATATTAAAAGGGAATTCGACTCCAGGTATGTATGGCTAACTTTGATCTTTGTAGAATCGCCTTGTTTGGTGTACGAATGTTTGGTATGTGATATCTACGTGGCTTATTCATGAAAGTTATTGTGATTACTATGGAATTTACTATGGAATTCAAGTGCTGGATGTGGCGGTTTCTTACAATATTTTGCTGGGTCGACCTTGGATTCATGCCGCCAAGGCTATGCCGTCTACCCTGCACCAGATGATTAAATCTGAATGGGACAGATAGGAAATTTTGGTGCACGGTGAGGATAATCTATGTGCCCTGAGTGATGCCATTGTACCTTTCAGCGAAGTTGAAGACAACAAGGGTCCGTGGGTTTATCAGGTCTTTGACACAGTGTCGGTTGAGAAAATCCTAGCGGGGAAAAGCATTATGGTTCCTAAAGTAATGGCTGCATCAGTCATGGTGGCCTCGGAGATGTTGAAGAATGGCTTCGTATCTAGCAAGGGTTTGTGTGCTTCTTTGCAGGGCATCGTACAGTCAGTGTCTCTTTCCAAAAACTTGGATACCTTTGGTTTTGGATTTAAGCCTATAGTTGCAGATGTAAGAAAAGCCAGAAAGTTGAAGCAGAGGGTGTGCGTCCTTCCAAAACCCATCCCACAGCTGTCCAGATCATTTGTCAAGCCTAGTGCCAGAAAGCGCCCAGTATCAATGGTTCCCAGTTCATTGATTAATGTTAATGGAGATTTGGATAATAGGGGTTAAACGATGTGAATATGGTGGAAGCTGGAGAGAGTTCAAGCAAGGAGGATGTGCAATTTGTGGGGCCCAATGCAAAGATCAACAATTGGGAAGCTACTCCTCTTCCTACTTGGAGGGAGTCGTGGTAATCGGCTTTGATTTTCTTTCAGCTTAATCTGGATTATTTCTAGGGTTGTAATTCAGATTCTATGTTCCATCTGTTTGGATGTGTTAAACCTTGTTATCTTTAAATTTTATTGAAATGCAGTTTCCTTTCTTTTTCATTCCTGATACTTTTTTTTGTTTTTCTTTTATTTCTTGTACAGTCCTTTTTATGATGGTTTCAGTGACATGACATACATGAGGAATCTCTGGCCCAATCTTAAATGCCAATCTAATTTTGAAATAATAATACAAGAAATTGAGTATGATGATGAAGAGGAATATGATGATGATGAAGCTTTTGAAGAGATCGGTAAAGAATTAAGCCATTTTGAAGAAAAACCCAAACCTAACCTGAATGATACAGAAGCAATCAACTCTTCCTGCTCAGAATTCTTAGGAGGAATCTCAATTTTTGCAGAGAGATCAAAATGAGGAGTGTACGAACATGGTTCTGGCACTTTGAAGGTAGGTTCTGGGGGCTAATAATAGTTGTCGTGAGTTTGGAATAGAGGCTCACTAGAAGATCAGTGTAATGTAGTTGGTGTAGGTGCTACAAAAATAGGAGTGGTTGGTGGAGGGGGGTATGGGACTTGTTTGGGTTGTGAAGCTGGTGGTGTTTGGGAGGTGGTGCCATAGCATTTTTGGTAAGTGGGAAAGGTTGGAGATGAGTTCATAATACAAGGCTCCTGAGGTTGTGCCAATGGTGGGATATAAGAAGGGTTGGCAGGATAAACCGGTGGTGGATGCCCTTTTGACCAGGCCTGGTACATTTCAGCCATTTGCTACTTCAGCTTATGCATCTCTTCTTTCATTGCGTTAATATCCAATATTTCCACCTCTCTCGACGGATCGACAATACTCGCCTCTAGTTCTTGGTTGTCCATATTCAGTTTGTCCTTGGACTGGGTGTTGTAGGAGTGAGGTACCAGAATGCGAATCAACTAACCACCTGCCTGAACTTAATATATCAACAACAACCTTGTTAGCGATTAGGGCTTTAACATATTGGTAATCGCACATTTTGTGTCATGAATGCACCAAAGCAGTTAACCGTTTCTATTATGCCTTTGAACGGTTGCATACGTCATCCTGACTTTCCTTATTTCTATTTGTAACTTTCTTTTATTTTTATTTTATCTCTTTTTCCTTTCCTTTGCTTTCTTTTATTTTTATTCTTTCATTTCACCCTCTTGTTTTTCCATTGTTTGCTTCTCTCAGTTTCTTATTTTCTCTCTTTTTCTTTGCTTTCTCTCACTTTTTTTTTCCTCTTTTTTTTCCATTTGGTTATGGTCGAATCCTATGGAGATTGCTTGTGTATCATGACCCCACATGAATAAGACCAAGCGTAGTTCTTGGGGATATAAATAAATAAATAAAATATTTTGGGATTTTCTATTTTTCATAAAAAGCAAATACTTTGATTATTATGACTCAAAAACTCACAAACTCAAAAGAAACTAACAAATTCTGAAAAGATGGAAATACAGACTCAAAAGGAACTAACGAACTCAAAAGGAACTAATGGAATCAAAAAAGAACTAAGAGACTCAAAACAAACTTCAACAGTGGGAAAATACAGACTCAAGCGAAGATCACGAATACATTAATGCCTCGGAAACTCTTGGGGCCCGCGGGGCATCATTCGGCCTCACCACGGGCCTATATGCAAGATCCCCTTGCAGCCTCTCTAAATCACTCATGATTTGTCGCGAAAAAATGTCATGACCGCTGCAAAGAAAGTGGTATGGGTCATATCCTAACATGCGTGGCACTTTATAACAATATAATTGGTGATGACCCTAATCCTCTCTCTGATCCTACCCTTCTCTTGAAGCAGATGCCCGACCTGCTGATTACGGGATTTCAATACAAGAGTGTGGTGGAGATGTTGATTTTATAGCTGTTTCACTTCTTACTCCATTTGAGACATCAATTCATAACAGTGTTCCCTTTCAACTTTAAAATCCTTGGCATTGTTTGATCATTTTGTTCTCGACGGCGGTGACACTTTTCTTTAACCCCGCCGCAATCTCATTGTCGTATTGCTCTTTTAACTACCTAACCAGTCGTGCTCATTCTTCTGCATTCTTAGACAACTGCGTTTGAGCCCTGGCCAGTTCATCCTTCACTTTGTTCAAATCAAAACCATAATCATCTACTTTCTGCCTTGGCTAGCCTTCTTTTCACCCTCATCGGTTGTGGCTTTTAAACTGTTTTGAAACTAAAGGTCCCGGACCTGCTTTTTTAGCTCTCCTATTTTGGCCATGTATTCATTCTCCTTGGCTAACCAAGCCCATTGTTCTTTTGATGACTCGACAAAATCCTGAAGGCTGGGTCTTTTGGTCGGCCTCCCAAATGCAATTTCCCTTCTATACCAAGCATGGTAGTGTAAGAACCCGTGAAATTCCTACTCAAAAATCTAGATTCCGTGATGCCAAGTTAGGAGCATGTGTTAACAATTCATAATGCGGTCACATAATCGAAATGCAGACCGCATAGTCATCGCATATTTTCATTCGAATTTTGCGAGGGTCAGTTCTGCGGTGCACTTTGCGACCGCAGAACATGAATGCGGACTGCATTATTACCACAAACTGAGTCAGAATGTTTAGTTTTTGGGGAACATTTTGTGGTCCATTATGCGGACCGCATGTTTGCTCTGCGATTGTAAATGTGATCGCATATTTGACTCGGGGCTTCAATTTTCTAACTTTTAGCCCGACCTCCCTGTCGATATATTCGATATTATAGCTCATTTTGAGCAATTCTTCTGAGACTTTTAGAGAGAGAGAGAGAGAGAGGGTCTTAGAGGTGGAAAGTGTCTCCCATCAAATTCCCCTCGAGCCTTGCTAAAACATTGAAGAAAATCAAGTGAAGGCACCTAAATTTTCATTTCCAAGAGGTAAGATTCATAATCTCAGCTCTTATTTCTACACTTAGGTACATGGGGCCAGTAGAGAAGTAGTTCAAGAGTATAAGAATGATGTTCTCTACATGCATGTCAAACCATAGGATATTGGAAGGTAGAAAACTAAAAAGAAGGCAATTGGGGGTATAAAATGGGGGGTATAAAAGGATAGAAATTCCTCACAAAAAGGGGCTAAGATCACAATGCACCTGTAGTGTTTGATGATATGCTCGAACCAAGCTAGAACTTCAGTTTTGTCTGTAATTCTTGATTTAATTTGTAATTCTTACTCAATAGATCGAAGTGCTAAGAGTTTCGGAAATTGTAAAAGAGTAAGGAAAAGCTTTATTGAGGTATGTATGGCTAAAACCCTTTTTTATTAGAAATTGAGCTTCGTTGTCACTACGAAAGTATAGTAAGAGTTTAATTGGCTAGTGCATTGATTGCCATTATGAATTAATTGATTTTCATATATCTATACATATTTGTGAAGGGTGTTCCTCAATGTGAATAATGTGCCAATCTTGACAATCAGAAAATGATGAAAAGTACTGTTATGCGTTGAAATACTTGGGCTATAAGCCAACATTGAAACAAAGAATTATTCATGCTAGCTATGTGCTCACTTACCTATGATTGAAACATGAATTATCCTTAATATATGTGTCTATGATCACAACTTGTAAGATGAATATTGAAAAAGGGAAACAATATGGTGATGGTGGTCATGAGTGCCCTAGGAATTGTTATGATATGTGTGGGAAAAATATTTGAAGTGTTGACTAATGAGAATGGAGTAATGCCTTCAATGAGGTGACCTAGCTGATCGGGTCATGATCGGACACCATGACGCACACATAGTGGTAACGTTTTGATATTGAATTCCGGATAAGGTAAATGAATTATTGATTGAGAGTAATGCCTCCAATGAGGTGACCTAGCCGGTTGGGTCGTGGCCGGACTCCACTCGAGATGGTGGTGGTAATGAGAATAGTGGTGAACATGTGATAGATATGCCCAAATCTATGTTGTGGAAATTGTATGAAAGATTATACGAATTGCTTCTTGATTTGCCCGTATTAATTGCTTGTATCTATTTGATAGTTCTTTCTAGTAAAATGGTGTTTAGTTATACATAACAGTACAATTCAAATGTACTAACATCCCTTTTGCCGGTGGTGATACATTCGTGTTATGATTGTCGGTGGCTCCATAGCGGATAGTGTCGTTCGTGTGTAGCAGAGAGTTTCTCTAATTGAAGTCTCAGTGAGCCCCTTTTCTTCCATGGGGCTATATGGTGTATCTTTGTTATTACAGCTTTCCACTTTTGAGGTATAATCGGGGCATTGTTGCCGGCATACTTATGTTTATCTGTTGCATCTTTAGGGTCTCCAAAGACACTAGTGTGGGTTATGTATGGATGTTCGGGGAGTCCGCTATATATGTTGTAATCCTAAACTTGTGATCTCTATAAACTGTAACTCTTATAGAATCCTTGAAGCTAGCTTATGTACGGTAAATCTTTTTGACATGAAATGAACCAATGATGTAGTATGCACCATGTATTCTCATCTAAATTAATGAAAAGCATGGGTTCTATATTCATATTGATTTGGGTTAGAAAGTGTTCGGTAAGGATTGCTCAGTCGGTTCACTTGATTGAGCGTCTGTCGCGCCTCCCGAGGTTGGGGCATGACAAACTTGGTGTCAGAGCCACATGTTTTAAAGTGTCCTAGGATGTCTTGGAGCCGTATCTAGTAGAGTCCTTCTTATCGGTGAGTTGTCGACCACATCTATAAGTTGGAGGCTACTTGGGCATTTAGGAATAACACCCTTCTTTGATATTCTTGGTCGTGAGGTGAAACTGTTTACTTCCTAATCGGTGTATTGTTCAATCTTTCAGTAAATGGCACCTTAGAAGAAGGCAAGAATTGGCCAAGAAGCCAATGCCACTCCAGGAGTGGTTAATGATTCACTGGTTGATGTTGCGGGTGAGGGTAGCCACCCTGCTATTACCCTAGCTGATCCTTCTGTTCCAGAACAAACTACCTCAGTCCCTACATCTACGGAGGGTACCACTATACCTCCAGTTGATGATCCTGTCCCGCCTCCAGTCCCAACTTCTGGTTCTAGCATTTCTGATGGGGATCTTAGGGGAGCTATTCAAATGTTGACTCAGTTGGTGGCCTCTCAGGCCCAAAGGTCAAATATTGCACCCAATTCATCCTTCTAGCCAGGGGATTCTATTAGTTCCATGATAAATATATTCCTTCAGTTGGACCCTCTGTTATTAACAGGTGCCAATCCAGAAGAACACCGTCGAGACTTTATTGATGAGATGTACAAGACCCTCAGGGTGATGCATGCGACTGAGACAGAGGGAGTAGAGCTGGTTGCCTACCGTATGAAAGGGGTGGCCTATTCATGGTTTGAGTTATGGGAGGACTCTAGAGAGGAGGGGCGCCCTCCGGCGAGGTGTAGTGAGTTTGCCGATGTTTTCATTGATCATTTCTTGCCCGCTGAGATAAGGGCAGCCGCGCAGCAAAGTTTGAAAATCTGAGGCAAGGTAACAGAAGTGTATGGGAGTACCACATGGAGTTTGCCTGTTTGTCCAAGTATGCTATTCACATGTTGCCCACCATGGAACCTAGAGTGCGTCCGTTTGTTCAGGGTCTTAATTATTTTACTATTAATAAGGCTTCTACAACAGCACTGAATTTTGATATGAACTACGGGAGGATGGTATCATTCGCTCAGGCCACAAAGGACCGTAAGATGAACAAAAAAATGGTGAGAGAGAGTAACAGCAAGGTCCAGTCTATGGTGTAAGGCCCCGTAAAATTTTGTGCTTAAAACCTAATAGCTCATAGTGACAAGGTCCGAATATGTGTTAGGAATGTGTAGGATTCTTTGCGGCTCACAAGCTCGCCGCAGTTCAGACCCTTGGTAGTGATCTAAGCTTTAAAAAATCAAAAGAATCAAGTTTCCAGAAAATTGTCATTTATGTGGTCCAGAATGCAGTCGTAGATCAGCTATGCGAACCGCATTCCTGCCGCAGAGTGAAGCAGAAGAATTGTCAAAATTGATGTTGAAAATGCGGTCCACTATGCGATCGCATAATCAAAATGCGAACCGCATTTCTGTCGGAAACCCAGGCAGAGAAGTCAGGTTTTTGGAGCACTTCTGCGATCCATTATGCGGACCCCATTTCCACTCTGCGATCGCAGAGTGAGACTGCATACCCGATTCGGCTCTAGATTTTCTAATTTTTTAACCCGATCTTTTCTTCAATAAAACGACCCAACACTTCATTTTTACACATTTTCTGGGTAGAACTAGAGAGAATTAAGAGAGGGTTCTTGAGAGAGAGAGTCTCATCCTTTTCAACTGATTTTCCAAAGTGATCCAAGCCCGGAAAATTTCAACTACTTGTCTTCATCTCCACTCTTGCAGGTAGAATCCCCTACCCTTTTTCATTGATTTTAAACTTTTAAATAAAAGGGGGAAATTCTCATGAACTTATCCTTGAAAATGGAAGTTTAAATACACATGCATGTTTTTTAAAACTTAAAATCTAGTATGAGGGATTGGGTAGGAGTAAAGAAGTATGCAAAGAGGGGTTGATAACGTAAATGAGTTTGACTAACAATTGTGAACTTCAATTCTAAGTTGTATGTATTGATTTGTGTACTATATTGACGTTGCTAGATTATTTTGGTGAATTGGAAGTAGGAATTAGAAAGGAATCCAGCTTCATGTATGTATGGCTAGCCTTAACCTTTGTAAAATTGCCTTGTTTGGTGTTCAAATACTTGGTATGTGATGTCTCCATGAATTAGTTGTGAAGTTAAACTCTTGTGAACAGGATGTGTTTACTTGTGTGAATTATTTGTGAATTCATGTACATATTGTGCCTTCTGCGTTGTTAGTTAAGACATATGATATGATTGTGCAAGTAAATGGCAATAAACTAAGTTGTGATTGTGATAAAACTATTGTTGTGCTCTAAATGGTATAACGGGCTGTTGAAAAAGATGGAATGATATGGATAGTCACCTAAACCTTATGTGAATTGTTGTTGTGGTTGTCTTTGTGAATTAATATTGTTGTTGTTCTATGTGAATTGTTGTTGTTGTTTTGTTGTTTGTGAATAGTGAAATATACGGTGGGATCGGGTTGCGCGCCGCAACACGAAGTAACAAGGTAAGGGTTGTGGTGATAAGGGTGGTCGAGGTAATAAGGGTGGAAAAAGTGATCGATATCACTATTGAAATGAAATATGAGAACATTGTGAAATTGAAAATGTGGAAATGATGATAGGGAAAGGAGAGTTTGTTAACTTGTTTGTCGTGATTGTCTTCCTTGTGTGTGCTCAATTGTTGCTTCCTTCTATTGTTCAATACTTGTGTATGGCTTGAGGTTACTCAGGGTAAGGTTTGTTATGCATACCAGTATAATTCAAATGTACTGACGTCCCTTTTGTCGGGGGCGCTACATTCGTGTTATGACTATAGGTGGAGCTATAGCAGGCACATCAGTCCACCGGCAGTAGCACCTCCTCTACTTTCCATCAGCTATATTGGTGAGCCCCCTTCCCCTTGGGGCCTTGTGTGGCTTATGCCGCTGTTCTTCCTAGAGTTTTATTTCTGTATTTGTATAAGGTATAGCTGGAGCCTTATTGCCAGCATTTCTGTATTATTATTCAGTTATACTTAGAGGCTCCGTAGACAGGTTGTGGGTTGTGTTAGGTATTGGAAATTAAGGTCAAAATGTTGATATTTGGCAATGATTTACAAAACTTGTAATATTTGATAATTATGATTTAAGCGGATAATGGAAATGAAATGGAATTGTTAATAGAATGTTTACTAAGTATTTTAATGAATTTCGTCCCTTATTTAATTATCAGTTGGGTTAGGTAGTATGCATGAAACCTGCCAGGCTTGCTCAGTCGGTTTTACTCGGTTGAGTGTCGGTCGCGCTTCTCAGAATTTAGGGCGTGAAATACGGGCAACATGGGAGAGTCGCTAGGTAGAGGAAGATCATCTTTTAAGCGAGGATTATCAGGACCTTCCTAGTCTGTTGCACAGTCTTCAGCCAGTGCACCGCCATCAGGGCCCAGCCAGCAGCAGTGGAGTCGTTTCAGGCTATGCCAGGGCAACAGGGGATTCCCCCAGCGAAGTCGGTCAGGGGAGAGGTTTCAGCAGCAGCAGAGATCCCCGTGTCCCAAGTGCGGGAAGATGCACTCAGGGGTCTGCTACACGGAGTTGCCTATATGTTATGGATGTGGGATGAGGGGCCATATTTAAAGACACTATCGTGCGTCTCGCTAGGGAATAGGTAGGGGCACAGCTCAGCCCTCCAGTCCAGTAGCTGCCACATCTTCAGCCCCCTCCCCAGCTCAAGGTGCCCCAGCACCCACAGAGCGGGGTGCAGCTAGGGGTGGTGCGCAGAGTTCGAGAGGTCCCAGCTGATTCTATGCCATGAGTGGTCGCCAGACTGCAAAGACTTCTCTAGATGTTGTTACAGGTATTCTGATTGTCCAATCTCATTATGTGTATGCACTTATTGACCCAGGTTCCACTTTATCCTATGTTACCTCGTTTGTTGCTATGAGATTTGGGATAGAACCGAAGCAGGTTCATGAGCCATTCTCAGTATCTACCCAGTTGGTGAGTCAATTTTGGCTGCTCGAGTTTATAGGGGTTGTGTTTTTACGGTGCGTGGAAGGGATACCATGGCCGATATTATCGAGTTGGGAATGGTGGATTTCGACGTAATAATGGGAATGGATTGGCTTTACTCATGCTTTGTCAAACTTGATTGTAGGACTAGAACTATCAGGCTTGAATTTCATAATGAGCCCATCATTAAATGGAGAGGAGATAATGTAGTGCCTCGAGGTCGGTTTATTTCCTACCTTAATGCTGCAAAAATGATCAAGAAGGGGTGTATCTATCATCTAGTTCGAGTTGCAGACGCCAATGCCGAGGCACCTAGCCTTGATTTTATACCAGTTGTGAATTAATTTCCAAATGTCTTTCCAGATGAGCTCCCTGGGATTCCACCAGACAGGGAGATTGATTTTGGGATCGACGTAATGCCAAGCACATAGCATATGTCGATTCCACCTTACAGGATGGCACCGGTAGAATTGAAAGAACTAAAGAAGCAATTGAAGGATTTGTTAGAGAAGGGTTTCATACTGCAAAGTGTGTCACCATGGGGTGCACCGTTCTTGTTTGTAAGGAAAAAGGATGGATCGATGCGGATGTGTATTGACTACTGGCAACTTAACAAAGTCACAATCAAAAACAAATATACCTTGCCAAGAATAGATGACTTGTTTGATCAATTGCAAAGCGCTGCATGTTTCTCAAAGATCGACTTGCGATCCGGGTTTCACCAGTTGAAGATACGGGAAGTGGGATATTCCAAAAATAGCTTTTAGAACCCGGTACGGGCACTTTGAATTTATGGTAATGTCATTTGAGATAACAAATGCCCCAGCAGCTTTCATGGATCTTATGAATCGAGTCTTCAAGCCCTTCCTAGACTCCTTTGTGATAGTGTTCATTGACGACAATTTTGTATATTCCCAAAGTCGGGAGGACCATGCTGGCCATCTCAGGGCAGTATTGCAGACTCTTCAGTGACTCAATTATATGAAAATTTTTCAAAATGTGAATTCTGGCTTGAATTTGTCGCGTTCTTGGGTCATGTTGTTTCCTGGGAAGGAGTTATGGTTGACCCTCAGAAGGTTGCGGCAGTAAAAAATTGGCCTAGACCTACCACTCCAACCGAGATCCGCAGTTTCTTGGAATTAGTCGGGTACTACAGGAGGTTTGTGGAGGGGTTTTCTGCTCTCGCCTCTCCTTTGACTAAATTGACATAGAAAGCAGTTAAATTCCAATGGTCTGATTCTTGTGAAAAGAGTTTCCAAGAATTGAAATCAATGTTGACAACAACACCAGTATTAGCCTTACCAGAGGTATCGAGGGATTTGTGGTGTATTGTGATTCTTCAAGGGTCGGGTTGTGGTATGTGTTAATGCAACAGGGCAAGGTTATAGCCTACTCCTCTAGGCAACTCAAGAACCATGAGAAGAACTATCCAACCCATGACTTAGAGCTAGCAGCTGTGGTATTTGCACTAAAGATTTGGCGACATTATTTGTATGGGGTCCATGTGGATGTATTTACCGATCATAAGAGCCTTCAATATATCTTCAAGCAGAAGGAGTTGAACCTGAGACAAAGAATGTGGATGGAGTTACTCAAAGACTACGATATTGATATTCTCTACCACCCGGGAAAGGCTAATGTTGTGGCAGATGTGCTTAGTCGAAAATCTATGGGGAGTTTGACTCATTTGGGGGCCTATCGGAGACCTTTGGCTAGGGAGGTTCACCGGTTAGCTAATTTGGGAGTTCGTCTGGCGGTCTCTGATGAATGATGGGTAATTATACGGTATAGGGCTGAATCGTCGCTTGTGGTGGAGGTAAAAGAAAAGCAATTCAATGATCCATTGTTATCACAACTAAAAGAAGGGATTCACAATCATAAAACCACAGCTTTCTCCTTGGGCATGAATGATGGTACCCTACGGTACCAAAACTGCCTGTGTGTTCCTGATATCGACAGTCTTCGGGAAAGGATCATGGCAGAAGCTCACACATCTAGGTATTCCGTGCACCCAGGTTAAACCAAAACGTATCATGATCTCAAGAAAATTTATTGGTGGAACAACATAAAGAGGTATGTGGCGGAATTTGTGGCAAAATGTCCGAATTACCAACAGGTAAAGGCCGAACATCAAAGGCCCAGTGGATTGACACAATGCATAGACATTCCAATATGGAAGTGGGAGATGATTAACATGGATTTTGTGGTAGGTTTGCCGTGCACGCGGCAAGTTTGACTCAATTTGGGTGATCATGGATTGACTCACGAAATCAACACAATTCTTGCAAGTTTAATCTACCGACACAGTAGAACAATATGCTCAGTTGCATATAAAAGAAATAGTCAGGTTGCACGGCACTCCAGTCTCAATCATTTCAGATCGAGGGGCTCAATTCACAACTAACTTTTGGAAGAAGTTTCAGCATGGCTTGGGTACGCAAGTGAACCTTAGCACAACTTTTCATCCACACACCGATAGGCAAGCAGAGCGGACTATTCAGACATTTAAGGACATGTTGCATGCTTGTGCTATTGATTTCAAGTGGAGTTGGGATGACGATTTGCCACTCATAGAATTCGCTTACAATAACATCTTTCATGCTAGTATTCAAATGGCACCATTCGAAGCATTGTACGGTAGGAGATGTAGGTCTCCCATCGGGTGGTTTGAGGTTGGAGAAGCAGAATTGATAGGGTCAGACCTCGTGCACTAGGCCATGGAGAAAGTCAAGCTTATTAAAGAAAGATTGAAAACTGCTCAAAGTCACCAAAAATCCTACTCGGATGCGCGTCGCAGAGATTTGGAGTTTAAAGAAGATGATTGGGTATTCTTGAAAGTTTCCCCTATGAAGGGTATCATGCGGTTTGGAAAGAAGGGAAAATTGAGTCCAAGGTATGTTGGACCATACAGAATCATTCAGAAAATTGGTCAGGTGGCATACAAGCTCGAGCTGCCGCCTGAAATGTCATTAGTACACCCGGTTTTCCATGTGTCTATGTTAAGGAAGGTAGTAGGGGATCCGTCCTCCATTGTGCCAGTTGAGACTATTGAGGTAAACGAAGAGCTATCTTATGAAGAGGTCCCAGTTTCCATTCTTGATAGGCAAGTTCAGAAACAGAGTAATAAGGAAATTGCATCCGTGAAAGTATTATGGCAGAATCAGAACGTTGAGGAAGCTACTTGGGAAGCTGAGCATGAAGTGAAAAAGAAGTATCCACACTTGTTTGAATGATAATGTAATAAATCTTATGCATTTAGCTCCTTTGAAATCGTATTTGCTGGCTGGATTTATGTAAAATCATCCTCTTTTCTTGGTAATATAGTTCCCTATATGGACATGGTTAATATTGTGCAAGCTATACTATGCTTATGAATATGTTTATGATGTTATGGTATGTTTCTGGGACTCTCTGACAGGTGGGTAAGGCCTACATACAAAGGAAACTCTGTCAAAAATTTTGGAAATCTAGGGAGTTAGCTAAATTTAGGGACTGTCAAACTATTCTAGGTTGTGAAGATGAGAAGATTGCACTAAAATTGTTAATAAATGAACCTTGATCCTCATTCGAGGATGAATTATCTTAAGTGAGGGAGGATGTAAGGCCCCGTTAAATCCCTACTCATGAATAAGTTTTCAGAAAAATGCAAGAAATGCGGTCCAGAATGCGGTTGCCTAATTGATATGTGGACCGCATATCTGCCGCAAAATAAGGCAGAATGTTGGTTAAAATTGAAGTCAGTTATGCGGTAAAAATACGGTTGCATAATTTAAATGCGGACCACATAGTCATCTCATATTTTCCTTCGAGTTTTGCGAGGGTCAGTTCTGCGGTGCACTTTGCGGCCGCAGAACATGAATGTGAGTCGCATGTTTACTCTTTGACTCGGGACTCCAATTTTCTAATTTTTAGCCCGACCTCCCAGTCGATATATTCGATATTATAGCTCATTTTGAGCAATTCTTTTGAGTCTTTTAGAGAGAGAGGGGGTCTTAGAGTGGAAAGTGTATCCCATCAAATTCCCCTTGAGCCTTGCTAAAACATTGAAGAAAATCAAGTGAAGACACCTAAATTTTCATTTCCAAGATGTAAGATTCATAATCTCAGCTCTTATTTCTACACTTAGGTACATGGGGCTTGTAGAGAAGTAGTTCAAGAGTATAATAATGATGTTCTCTACATGCATGTCAAACCATAGGATATTGGAAGGTAGAAAACTAAAAAGAAGGCAATTGGGGGTATAAAATGATAGAAATTCCTCACAAAAAGGGGCTAAGATCACAATGCACCTTTAATGTTTGATGATATGCTAGAACCAAGCTAGAACTTCAGTTTTGTCTCTAATTCTCGATTTAATTTGTAATTCTTACTCAATTTATCGAAGTGCTAAGAGTTCTGGAAACTGTAAAAGAGTAAGAAAAAGCTTTATTGAGGTATGTATGGCTAAAACCCCTTTTTATTTGAAATTGAGCTCTGTTGTCACTACGAAAGTATAGTAAGAGTTGAATTGGCTAGTGTATTGATTGTCATAATGCATTAATTGATTTGCATATATCTATACATATTTGTGAAGGGTGTGCCTTAGTGTGAATAATGTGCAAATCTTGACAATTAGAAAATGATGAAAAGTAGTGTTATGTGTTGAAATACTTGAGCTATAAGCCAACATTGAAACAAAGAATTATTCATGCTAGCTATGTGCTCACTTACCTATGATTGCAACTTGAATTATCCTTAATATATGTGTCTATGATAACAACTTGTAAGATGAATATTGATAAAGGGAAACAATGTGGTGATGGTGGCCATGAGTGCCCCAAGAATTGTTATGATATGTGTGGTATAAAGATTTGAAGTGCTGACTAATGAGAATGGAGTAATGCCTCCAATGAGGTGACCTAGCCGATCGGGTCGTGATCGGAAACCATGACGCACACATGGTGGTAATGTGCTGATATTGAATTTCGGATAAGGGAAATGAATTATTGATTAAGAGTAATGCCTCCAATGAGGTGACCTAGCCTGTCGGGTCATGGCCGGACTCCACTCGAGATGGCGGTGGTAATGAGAATAGTGGTGAACATGTGATAGATATGCCCAAATCTATGTTGTGAAAATTGTATGAAAGATTATACGAATTGTTTCTTGATTTGCCCGTATTAATTGCTTGTATCTATTTGATAGTTCTTTCTGGTAAAATGGTGTTTAGTTATACATACCAGTATAATTCAAATGTACTGATGTCCCTTTTGTAGGGGGAGCCACATTCGTGTTATGATTGTAGGTGGCTCCATAGCGGATAGTGCTGATCGTGTGTAGCGGAGAGTTTCTCTACTTGAAGTCTCAGTGAGCCCCTTTTCTTCCATGGGGCTATATGGTGTATCTTTTGTTATTACAACTTTCCACTTTTTAGGTATAGGCAGGGCCTTGTTGCCGGCATACTTATGCTTATCTGTTGTAGATTTAGAGGCTCCAAAGACACTAGTGTGGGTTATGTACGGGTGTTCGGGGAGTCCACTATATATGTTGTAATCCTAAACTTGTGATCTCTATAAACTGTAACTCTAATAGAATCCTTGAAGATAGCTTATGCACGGTAAATCTTTGTGACATGAAATGAAACAATGATGTAGTATCCACCATGTATTCTCGTCTAAATTAATGAAAAGTATGGGTTCCATATTCATATTGATTTGCGTTAGAAAGTGTTCGGTAAGGCTTGCTCAGTCGGGTTTACTTGATTGAGCGCTGGTCACGCATCCCGAGGTTGGGCGTGACAGGTACCCTGGTGAAACTTTTCCTTTGGATTAATCTCATACACAGGTATTTTCCACCAAGTATTGACACTCGATCCAAATCTGGCAGACTGCTGTTTCAGGAAACTGTCCATTAGGACCAATCTCGACTACTTGGGCACTAAGGTCTTCATCTTTTGGAATCTCCCAAGCTGTCTCAAAACCTGATACGGGGCATAAGGCTGGATGTTCCTAAGACTCATCAAGAATAAGTAAGGCCCGATAGCTGGCATATATACAATCTTATCCACAGGAAACCATCCAAACGTCCACTCTATTTGGCTGGCAGTGACGGAATGGAGGTGTGATATCCATCATGTGACCCCTCCTAGCAAGCTGATCCCATAAATCTTCATATAAAATTCCTCTATGTATATTTTCTCTATTGACCTATAACTCATGAATTGAGGACGATGGCATAGGTGTTCGATCATCCACATTTGCAGCAACAAGTTGCACCCATAAAAGAAGTCTCCTCCAGCTTTGTAGGCTATGAGAGCGTGGAAGATTTCATCTACTATCATGGGTGCAAGGGTTCTTTCAGCCAGGGTAAGTAAAGTGCTAACAACCCCAGCTATTGTTTTGTCGATATTTCCATCTTTCCCAGGGAACACCAGAAGTCGCAAGAATACCACCATAAAAGCAAAACACCTATGTTCTTCCCATTTGAGGCGGTTCCTTTTGCTACATATTTTGTTTTTTGGATTCTTGAACCCTCCTATATGGCCATATCTCTGGTATATAAATTTTGGAGTACAAAAGCCAGCCACCAAATCTGGGTTGTGGACCCCCTACTTATCTTCAGTTAGTGTAAGAATCTGTGCACATCTACGGTTCTCAGAGCAACCAAGTAATTGTGTCTTAAAGGAACCTCAGCACTTCCAATGTACCCAGCTCTTTCTTCCAAAGTCGGGGTGAGTTCAAAATTTGAAAAATCGAACACGTTGTGTGTCGGGTCCTAGAATGTAACCAATGCCTTTATGACGTCTCCCTTGGGCCTAATCTCCAACAAACCGGTAAGACGTCCCAAATATTGTTTGACCTTGTTTTGCCCTGCTTTACCCAGATCATCCCACCACATATGCAACTACAAAAGGATCTTGTTCATGATTGAAAAAGGTTCATTTTGAATTATGCTCATCCTACACATTTATTAAGGTGATTAAAAGAAAACTATGACTCATTTTGACTCAAGGGAAACAACACCAATTTTCAAAAGTTTATTTCAAACTAAAACCCAGTTTTTGCAAATATGGCCTTTCAACACTTCGGGGAGAAAGATTTTAAGGCTATGCTCACTAACTAACCCAAATTAAATTAAAAATGACCAAAGGTGGTAGTTCTTGCAAAAAATAGCCTTCCGGTGCCCTTTTAGCGACATTCGGCTATTTGCGACAAGAATGACATCAGCTTACTTATTTACCATGAAAAAGTAAAATTTTGTTCTTTTTGGGATACTTTTGCAAAAGGAAAGTTGGACACAATGGGGGTTGCCTACGTATCTCACGCCCTGTGAAAATCAAACTGGTGTAGTTCCGACAAATAAAACAAAACCAAATATTTTTTGAAAACAAAACGTTTTACTTATCTTTTTTTTCATTTTTTCCTCAAAAATTTGGCAGAGTTTCAGTACCATTTAGACATTGGGTTTTTTCTTTCAAAATAGGTGATTACCTCCCTCAACCCTCACACGACTATTATTTTTCAAAACTCTCCCCTCTTATTCGAAAAGTCGGTCAACATACAAATCCAAAGCAGATAAATGCACAAGCAAGATGCATCAGGATGGTCTATTATTTTGGGTTCACCTGTCCTAGACCGACCCAACCCCTGTGTTGAGTCCCTTAAGTCAATTTCACATGATGCAAACAAGCGTTCCTACTAGGGATCTGGCATGAAGCTGAGTTATTCTAGGTTCAAAACTAGGGTATATGTTCTAGACTGTGTACCAGAGCGGACAACTCGAATCGAGGAGGGGGCTACGTACCGGGAACCAAAAGGCCACCCGGCTTAGTTACTTATCTGAGCCTCTTTCTTATTTCAAGGTATGATACTAACAGAATAGGGAGTCTCGACCAGCGAGCACATCCCCGAAGATGAAAAGACAAGGGTTTCATAACTGTTTACATACAGTTCAGATAATATCAAAGCGGTAAAAAGAAATATTTTTCATATTAGTCCCAAACATATAATAAAATCAGATAATAAATAAAGCCAAATACAAAAATTATTCTAAGCTTGAATTCTGAACCCCTGAACAAGAGATTCTGGATTCCGATTCCCAACAGAGTCGCTAGAACAGTCACACCTCCTTTTTAACTACACCCCCGTAAAGGGTATAATAAAGGGTGTTTTTCCAATTAAAGGAAAATCGAAACGAGATTTATTATTTAAAGATTTAGAGTCTCCACTTGGCATATTTATGGTGTCCCAAGTCACCGGTTTAAATCCCGAATCGATTAAAAGACTGACTCTGTATTATAGTCCGCAAACCAGAAATTCGGGTAAGGAATTCTATTAACCCGGGAGAAAGTGTTAGGCATTGCCGGGTTCCATGGTTCTCGCACGGTCGCTCAACTTTTATAAAAGGCATAATTATCTGATTCTAAAACATTTTGAATCTTTGCACAAATTTTAACTTTTAACCACTTTTATTTGATTAATTAAAGGAAGATTGCAATGTCATTTAAAATATTTTTCGAACCACTCCATAACATATTTTATCTAACGTTGAGATTCGGATTTGGGTCACATAAATGTGCACCCGAGTTTGGAAAGGTACATTATTAAAATAACGTCCTAAAGCAACTACGCGTTGTTACTTTGCGAGGGCCATGAAAATTCGCTAAATGGCGCACCTCGAATTCTAAGGATTGAACAAAATTAATTCAATGAGGGCCATGCAATTATCATTTTTGTTGGGCATGGCGTACCCCAATTTTATTTTAAAGGGTACTAAATTCGGAGGGCCATAACTTTATGTGTTATCTAATATGGCACACCTCAATTTAACTACAAAGATCCACTGATTAAATCAGGCTTATAGAAGTTAAAGCTACTTTCAAACTAAAGTGCGAACTTAAATTGTCGTTGAATGGTCCAGTAAAGAGAAGCGTCTGATCCATTATTTATCCAAAAAAAGAAGCCTGGGCGTGGCAGCAGGGCCAACAATTTATTGAAAGTCTCCACCTTAAGGCAGAGAATCACGGGAGTGCCCAGGGCAGCAAACTCCCTTTTATCTCACAATAACTTTGACATTCAGGCCCACAAGAGGCCCAAACTTTACAAAAATACAGGCTGAAGGTAGAAGACCTAGAATCGAGCCCAAATAAAAACAAATTGACATACAACCCAAAGAAATATGCCAAATGAACCTGATCATCAATATCTAACAACTTGACATGCAGGAAGTATTAAATGCTTTCAAAAACCATCTTGCGTTCATGCCTTGCTATCAAATTCCAATTTTATGCTAAACACTGATTTCATCAAAAATAAAGCACACCCTTAAAACTCATCACTTAATGCAAACTAAGCACATAATGGATTGATCTTATGAAAACTTTCAACATTAAACTCATGGATTCCTCTTCACTGGTATTCATGTACCAATTTATACATTCTGGCATATTTGAACACATAATAGCTAAACCAACATATACGAAATCTTCATACATCGGCCTTCAAATACTGTACATAATCACTATTGCAGGAGAAATTGTTTTATCCCTTTCAAAGAGAATGCTACAGCATATCCAACAGTCTACATACACAATAGATTCCAACCATTTTATAGGCACACATATTGCCTTTAAACACCCATTCTACCATTATAAACACAACCTTAGACTAATAACATAAATTAACAAGCAATCTCATGAAGCAAAGCTGGATTACTACAAAATTAAAGGAGTTTAATAGCATAAAATGACATTTGATAAACAACATGTCATGAAACTTCCACCAGATCATGTAACTTCAGATTTCCAACTCTTACACATCTAGAGGTCTAGAAAGTACTTGGAAATCACAAAAGGAAGAAGAGGTGAAAGCAATGAATAGCAACAACAGGACATCAATGTGATAATATTAGCAGAAATCAATTCCACGCAGCAAAGAGTTGTAAGCCGCAACCAAACTGAAGTAAAAAACAACTCTTCAACCAACAGATTCAGTCCATTTTTGAACTCATAACTAATAAAATGACAAATCCTTTTCAAATCCCATAGAATCAGCCCTAATTTCTAATTCAAACCATTTTAAAACTCCAAATGAATCACAAGTTGCTTCAGAGGTTGAAAATTTCACGAATCAAAGAGGGAAATTCAATAAAACAGTAATTTTCTCTCAAAATTCTAGTCGTTTCTATTTTTGGATTTTCAACTCTTAAGTTCTGCCTTGTATATCAAGTTTAGGGTGCCTTTATAGGCAAGGAAAGTAGGGCTGATTCAATTTTTCACTTTAGTCCCTTTCTAATTCCTATTTTTTCTACCTGATCCCTCATTTACAGACTTGTTACCCAAGCTAAAGTCTGAAATTCAATAAAAGACCCCCACCCAAACTCCCTAGAAGCTTCCAAATCTGTTATCAAAAGACTCTCTAACCTAGACTACCCAAATTACCCCTCAACACCATGTTTATTACCCCTGAAACCTAGAACATGACCCTAAAGGTCTTGAGCTAACTGGGTCAGCAAAGTCTTTGACCTTTGGGAATCTGGACCTTTGAGTCCCAAAATGTGATAAGAAAAGAAAACACAAGACACAATTACACAATGGATTCCCTAACGCAAATCCCAACTAAATTAGATGACTAACTAACACAATTAGGTAGGGAATTGGCTAAGTTATCAAATATGACCTAATTAAGCCAAGTAATTAAAACCAAACGCAAACAAGATAATAGGAGTCAAACGAATTCAATTCAACTACTAACAGTTATGGACTAAACAACTAAATTAAAAAAAAAACACCTAAACAGATTACTTAACAATTATGATCATTAACTTATG